>JAMLFT010001656.1:0-12500 GCA_026544285.1 Pachyrhizus erosus
GGGGAAAGCCTTCGTGAGCCTTTTCATGCATTGCTTTCGGACTTGGCCGAGAATGAGAGCTTTTGAGTGGACATAGTTTTCCTTGCCCCGGAAGCCCAGGAGTTGCATTCTTGAATCGCCCGACCGTCCTCGGAGGGGTTAGTCGCCTGCCCCGAGTGCCTTTGATCCTTGGAATTTCCTTTTCTTTTGGTGTCTTCTTCCGCTACTGTCATGATTTAGAAGAAGCTGTTAGCAGTCCAGGTTAGGCTTTCGGTTTTCGAGTGAAAAACAGAGTTGGGGAGACCTGTCAAGCTTTAGGATAGCTCTTTTCAAAATAGATTCTTGTAATAGAAGCTAAGCTTTTATACCGAATCGGGTTTGTTGATGGAATCATAGCCGGGCCGGAACTCTTGATCTATCCATAGAGGGTGAGAACTCAATCAGGAAGGACTGCTAGTCATCACCGAGGGTATGACCAAGGAACTGCTGCTGAGAGCGATAGACTTTCCAACTGAGATGGAGAGAATGCGCTCCTACTCTCTTTCAATCGCCGATGCTAAAACAAAGAGGGCGTAGACCCGAGGGGAGGTTGAGTCAGCAGCTAGTTTTGCCGGAAGGAATAGGAATAAACGATGCAATTCAATCTGTTGGAGGAAGGTAGAGCAATAGACGGAATGAGTCTGAGTTTCAATATCCCCTGCTCTTGTTGAGTCGACTGTTCATGGCATGGTTTGGTGGGACCAATAATTGCTCTTGTTCCCGTCCCAATGCGACCATCGATAGCTTTCTCTATTGAAATGGAATCCCCGGTCTCTTTCTCAATTCATCGATCGACGGCCGCCCATGCTTCAACATCTAAGTTTTCACCAGAAAAAGCCAATTTCTCTTATGGGGCAGAAAGATTCGATTCAGTTTAGGGAAAGCAAACAAAGAAAGCCAATCGGAAATGATTTTATCACTACGCGAATCAAAAATCAAAGTCGGAGCGAGAATCACCTTACCTTACCTTAGGGCTAGGCCACCTGCCTGACTATCTATTGTCTCAGCAGGCCTTAGCCCGGCAAAAGACGACAGAGGCATAAAGGAAGGTTGCTGCAGAATAAGCGATGTTCTTGCTCTTCTTTCTCTTGGAAGAAGAATGGTGTTGAATCAGTTTCAAGTGGTGGGATCATATTCATATATAATAGTAGAATCCCGTCTCCTTAAAGGAGCGATCTCTCCCTCAAAGTAGAACGAGCATAATCGAAGACAGATGGTAGCGTATTCTAAGTAGTTGATCTCACGTGCTATCCGAAAGTATTCTTAGTCTTCGTCTGCTCTCAATGCCCGGAACAGGCTCTGAATGAAATAGAAATCCCGTAAGTGAAGTCACTCTCGGAGTTGAAAACGACTAAGCTTTTTGCCTTGCGACTTGCCTCTCTCACTCAAGATAAGGGAAGGGAGTTATAGGACCTAACAGAAGGAGACCCACACGCCCACTTCTCCTTCCCCGCCCCATTTCTGGGACGGGCCTCGCTGTCGCCTTTGGCTCGAGCAACTTTTGCTGGGAACAGTGAGCTTGCTGCCCAAGTCTACCTCCAAAAAAGCCATATTGTAATTCACTTCACTTACCTTACTAACATAATTATCCCGGGGAGTCCCCTTTCCCTATCTAAGCTAGATCAATATAGCCTAAATTAATATTAATTACGAATGTGCTTGTCTTGTATTGGTCATCTAAAGAGATCATCTTAACTAAAACGGAACCTTCAAAAAGTCTTTACATTGGAGGATCCCTCACTCCTAAAGAAAATTGCATGTTGTCATTTATAAATTTTCGAACAATCGGGGCCATTCCCTGCGGTTAAAACCATCTACCATCTCTTCTGTCAGAAGACGGGAGCTGGTAATGGCTTCTATGACCCGCCGATAGGGAACGCTTTGTCGGGTGCCAAGTTCCCTTATCTGACTGACGTACGCCCGATAGGTACGCTCAGTCAGAAGCTCCCCCCTTCGTCTTTCTTTTGGCGGGACTGTTTTTCTATCAATATCCGGTGATCAAGAAGAGACTGCTGTAATGGAATGAGGCCTATTCTCATCTCTTTCCCTCATCCAGTTCCTAGTTTCTAAGCTACTGATGAATCTAGCTATGAGGGATTCCTCATCTCATACATCAGGGTCGAAACGAAAGAAGACAGGATAGACTTTTATACCTCAACTTTATTTGTGGATTGCTTCTATAAGACAAGCATACAGACAGTGACAAAGATCCATTTCTGCTTTCATTTCATTTAATTTCCTGCTAGTGTGGTTGCACTTGGGTGGGACCCTTTCTTTCGTCCCTGCCACCATTCCCTGAATGAGTGAATGGCGGGTTCACTCCGGACCGAGATGCTCGCCGCTAAATTGATTCCAAGTAAGACAAGTCAAAGCACCTCAGAAAGGCGGAAAAAGTAAAGAACGTGGATCTGGTGGATCACACCCGTATTGAATGTTAATGTGGACATGTCAGAAAGGGCGTAGCAGCAGCAAGCAGCCCAACGGATCAGAGAGGGAAGAGGATTCCATCTCCGCCTAACGTATATAGCAGTCGGTAAATACGGTTCGTCGGATACGGTCCACACCGCACTCTCAAAGAAAGAACTACTGCATTGAAGATTCAACCCTGCAAGCAACAAAAGTCGTCAACCCTGAATATATATGCCTGAAAGCGAGAGAGTCTCAAGGTGTTCAGTGCAGGGGGAGAGAAAGTGGAACCCGGTAGCACTTCTCCTTCGCTAGTTCCCTCGTAGCTTCCTTCTCTGGATTCTCAGGTCTTCAAGCCAAAGAAACTTCACCGAAAAGGCAGGTCTTTTTATTGCTGATCTTCTCACGGAACTTTCTCGATTCCAACGCAACTTATCCTTTTGGAGCTGACGTAACAAACTACGCGAGCCTCCCGACGAAGCCAACATAAATCCTATCCGAATAAAAAAAAGAAAAGGCAGTTTCATTATGGTGGTATACCAGCCGCCTGTTCTGGAACTGGAAGTTCCAATCGAAGCATATCTATCCGTAAATGGATTTGTATGTATAGCCACTTCAGTCGTGCTCGTTGTTTCTCTAAAGTATCTTTTTTCTGGGAACATGATCAACAAAAAATTATTATGTTCGCGATTTTTCATCCACCGATGCAGAAAATTATCCAGTTTTCCATTCTCATATGAGGCCGGAAAGTTTATTGGCAACAGGTCGGCACGAAGTGATTCATCATGCTCAAACATGAGGCGATCCTTCGTTAGGGACGGTTTATAGATCATCAAATTCCCACAAATGGAATGAGAAGTGGGTCCATGTAAATGATCGAGACCTCGGAAACAACAACGCTCCTTCCCCATATGGAGTTCGGAACCCAAAGGCAATCGTTGAGTGAACTGTATCTTCTTTGTGTTAGTTGACCTAAGCCGCACCATTATGGGGTGGGGCTCGGACTCCGAACCGTACGTGGGGCGAGTTTCTGCCTCATACAGCTCGGGCCGAAGACCGGGGGAAGTTTAGGAGAGATGGGGAGACCCAGCAGCTGCCGTATCGGACAAGGATCGAATTAGCAAGCCTAGCAGAGTCCCCTCTAGCAGTAGCACTATAGTCCGTCCTTATTTATTCGCAAGGAAGTATCCGCAAGTCAAAGGAAAGCGAAAGGTTTGCTCGACTGAGAGAGCGAGTGGTTAGCCGGTCCCTTTCAAGAAAATCCTATTCCAAACAGGGATGTCGGTTCGGCATCATAGACCTCGGATTCTTTTCCGGACATGTGTCCTAGCTCAGAGAAACAGGCTTTCTCACCTTTCCTTTGGAAGCAGCTCGTAGAATAGAACTGGCAGCTTTCTTGACTGACCCGCTGTCACATCTCGAATCGGTACAGCCATTCTCTTGGAAGACCTTCCTCACAGGACTCTCAGCATGCTACCAGTCCGATCTAGCTGCCCGGTAGACCAAATCCAGTAGATAGTGAGGCCTGTCACTGGTTGAGGAAAGAAGACGACAAGCTAGTTACCTTTCAGGCAGTTCGGGTTTCTTGTGTCTGACCTTCCCAATGATTGAACTTTCCCTTAGCGGTGCTCTCTCCTTGCATAGGCATAAGTGATCCGACAGGCACTCTCCGGAACATGAGTTCAGGCATGACGCTCAATAGGGCATTCCTGGCCTGGTATACTACTGAGATTCCCGGAAGCATGAGTCCAATCTCTCTTAGACTAGCAAGTCTTCCGAATTCAGTTAGCAGAATTCCCAACTCTCTCTGACTGACTGCATTGGCTGTCTTTCTCTTGTGAGTCCGGCATGTCTTTCTCTCCCTGTCTTGCAGATTCACAGAGGATGACCTGCAGGTGTATCATCGGGTCCAAGTGGTTGGAAGCTCTGTCTAGGCAGACGTTTTGTTGGAAGTACTCGCTCTGAAATCCTTGAACAAGGTGATCTGCCTGGCTTGCTTGTGAAACTGGGGAGTTAGACAAGGCCAGGCAAGCATCTGACTGGCTCGGTAACTGGTCTCTATCTCCGAGTGAAACTAGGCCAGTCAATCGAGCTTAGAGACAGTGCATGTTTACCTGTGACTAGCTTCTCTCTTTGCTTTCCTTGCTGTGACTGGTTGCTTGCTCTATTGGATTGGCTGTCTTCTCTCTGTGACTAGTGCAATCTTGCATGTGTTCCGCATCTGACTTTTGTTACATTTCCGAGTTTTGGATGCTATCTGCAGTGAAACAATAGAGAAGGATTTGGTTATCCTTCTCTATTGGAGAAGTCAGAGAGATCATGCTTTCAGTACATCTCTCTTCTCTCATTGCATGATGGAGAGTGTCCTTTCTTCTCTCATTGATGCTATTGACAGACTGATCTCAATCCCTTTTTTTTGGTCTTGATCAGAGAACGGATTAGCATAGCAATCTATGTCAACCCTTTCAAACAGCAATCAGAGTTTCAGAGTTCATGTCGGAGTCTGCTAATTCCACTAGGAGACAGCAAAGATATTGCTGGCTCTGTCTAGGCAGTCAAATCGGAAATGAGATGGGATTTCCATTCGATTAGCCAACAGGAATCTGTCCTTGTTGACTTCCACCGGAAATCCAATCTACCGGTTACGGAAATTCCTAATTCAGGATAGTCTATCTCCGTATAGGGGAAAAGCTCTCCACTCGTTTTTCAAAGATAGGCATGTCAAAATGGAGTGACTTTTTGATCGACATATCGCTGCAAAAGTCCTCAATTATAAGTGAGACAGGGCAGACAAGCCAGCAATAGAAGCTATGCCCCAGCTTTTTTACCCAACCAGACCTAGGACCAGCAATGCCTGTCAAAGAAAGAAGTACAGGTTGCCAGTCCACTCATTGCTATCTGATAGCCCTTATCACTATTTTCACATATAGAATAATTATGCTATTCGGACAATCTTCTTATAGCGAGTCAATGTCGGATAATCTAGCAAGAGCTTCTAGCGCAAGGGAGTACCAGATAGAGCTTCAACAAGTGGGAATCAATACAGCAACAAGTCCGATGTTGAATGAGATAGCTTTCATCTTCCAATCTTTCTGAGCTAAGAAGTTTGAAAGGGGCAGTCTTCCATGTCACTCGGAAGGCAGATCAAGGTAGATGAACCAATACCAGATGCTTCAAGCCGTTTGGGGATTGACAATGGAAGTTGGTCATTCTCTTCCCTTCCTGTGTAGAACTAGGATGACTAAAGCCCAGCGTCGAAAAAAGATTGACTTTCAAAAAAAGAAAGGAGAGTGGATAGCTGTGATGTGAAAGAAAGGTTAGACAGTTGGGTTGATCGAGATAGGGTTCTATGTCCGGTATCAAGCGAGAGAGAATAGCAGAATACCGATCCGCTACATATGAAGCAAAGCCGGCCTTGCCTGTTGAACTTCTCTCATCCCGGGATTGAGATAGGCAGAGTTCCCGAACCGCTGAGTGCTATCATTATGCCTCCGGTAATAAAAACAATTAGTCCGATCTAGCTGGAAAAGTCGTTCTTTCAGTCAAAAGTTTGATGCACTGGCTAGCCTAGACTCCCATTCAGGCACTGCCGGGATAGACTGAATCAGGTAGCAGTGACTTTCTAGCAAGAGACTTTTACTGATCTGCCTCTCCTAACGGCTTGTACCGGTATTCTAATAATGGCCAATCCAGAATAAGAGAGCTAGCCTGGCCCAGCTTGACAAGAGGATTAGGACAGCTTTCAAAGGCTAGAGATGGACAAATGCAAAATGTCTTAGAGAAGGAGCAGCTTATGACGAGAAGGGCTTTTAACTAACTCAAAGGAAGGCTCAGAAGAAGAAGAATCCTCATTAGTAGCAGCAGCCTTGGAATGAGTTTGAGGTTGAGACTGGGTTTGACTACCTTTAGGTGTGTTCTTGCGAGGAGGCCGAGTGAGACAGTCTCGAATTCCATTCCCAGGCTTCTTTCAGTAACAGGAATTCGATGAGCCAGAATAAGGTATAGAAGAAGTAGCCCTCACTAATGAAGTTCATTGTCATTTCATAGTTCCAAGTTAAGTCTCTGAAGAGATTAGTTCTGCAACAGCACTATACAGTGTAGGCAAGGGGCTGCGATGGAGTAAATAGGCTCGAGCAGGCTCAAAATCATCAGTGAGAGCGAGAGTCAAGAAACTTCTTAGCATGAGCGGAATAATCTCCAAAAAACATACATAGGACATAATATAAGTTGAGAATAGACTGTCCAGGTTGCTCTTTCATGTCGTGCAGGTTAAGCATAAGCTCATACTGACGAACAAGGTCTGCAATAGTCTACCAGGCCCCAATTGCCACAATTAAAACAGATCCTAGGAAGGCTCTCCTACTCCATTTACCACACAGTTAGCGGTTCACTCTTTAGAGATATACTTTTATAGAGAAATGCCTTCTATCTACGTCAAGAGTGCGTCCTGTCTTCTGTCTCGCCCTAAATGGAATGGCTCTCTTAGTTACGCTGCGCCCCGGTCTGAGTCCCCACGTCCGCTCTTCTCCGCCCGCAACCCAAGAAGTTGGCTTTGCCAACACAACAACATTAGGGCCGTCCCCTTCATTCTATGCCGACCCCGGCCCGGGGCTGGCTTTTTGGGAAGCCCGTTCCCACCGCGCTCACGGCCCGGCTGGCCTTCCAGCGGTAGTGGGAATTCTCCCGTTCCCTGGTCAAAGACTTGGTTGGATGCGGGATCTACTCCACGAGGAGCGGTACGGACGTAGATGATATCATCACGACCTCTCTTTTCGTACCGCTAGGGATGCTTAACGCCACTTCGCCAACTGGCGTTACCTGCGCTTTCGTGTCTCTCAGTGTGGTCAGCACTGGGTGTTTCCGAGCAGCGAGGCTTACACCCATTCGCATTAGTTCATCCAAAGTTCCTTACCCTTATGCACGAATTATTGAATAAGCCATCTTCCTATCAAGGTTAAGGAGTCAACTGAGCATCTCAGCGGCGGGATTGAATACCCGGATCGAGTCAGAGTTCACGCCGCCCGCCCTGAACAAATAGGAGGCGTGGGCCACAGGTCGCACATAAGCCGCCGGGTCGCACGACAGAAGAACACCCAACATACAGATGCACACTCCAAAATGTGAAATATTCATCTTCATTGGAGCTTTTTGGTGGTAGTCGTGACCAACAGCCATCAGCTGTCGGCTCGTTGGTAAGGCGAGAGCTTCAAGCCCGATTTCAGGTTCAGGTGGCACACCCCCCACACAAGCACCACCCGACGAAGGGGGGACGGGGAAAGCTACAGGCCCAAAACCTTCGACCCTTCTTTCTAAATGGGGGTGCCCGGAGCACCCCATCTTGTCATTTCGTTGTTGCTCATTCCCGTTAGGCTTAGGCCGAAGTGTTTGGCGTTTCCTTCTCCGCGCCCGCTCACGCTTTGCTGACCTATCGCGTGGTAAAGAGAAGAGAGTACGAAAGAATAGTAAACAGAGCACACCGCAGAAAGATTCTAAATATGAGAAGTCCCCCTTGGATTCGAGAAGAAGGAAATGAAGAACGGGAACGAAACGAAATGAGGCGTTTCCAGCTCTAGTTTCGGATGAGCTTCTCCCTATTATGTCTGGTAATAGAATAGGGCGGCTTGCTCTGACCAAGACTCCACTTTTTGCTCCGTCCATGGAGCGTATGAATTTCCTGGAATGTAGATAGACCAAAAGAGGGAATGAAGGGATAAGAATAGGAATTATAGTCCCATTGGAAAAAGGGGCACCTGTGGGAACATCTCTACTGACGAACCATTTCAATAGTAAGGGTGCTGCCGTGCCACGAGGCACGACCATAGAAGTAATGAAAAATAAAAAGTTATGTAGTTGGACCATGCTGCTCTATCCGTTCGAGTTTCGCTTCTCTAGAGAAGATGAGACGCTAAAAATGAAAGTGTTCGCAACGCATACCGAAAGGATACCAATGAAGCCGACCATTAATGACTAGTTCGAACACCAGGAGCGGTCTGATCCCTGATTTGATCAAACAGACTGCTCTTAGAAAGATGAAAGAAAAGCAAACTCTCCAAATTGTTGACCAACAGAAAGGATGCATGGGACTAGCGGGCATTGAACCCAACGGAGTGACTTTCAAATCTTTCCGAGAAAACTTCGTTCGAATTGCATGTGTTGTGTTAAGCATATTCTTAAATAGATCTCAAGCTTGGACAGTTGGGCAAGCCGAACCCTGTACAGTAGAAGTTTCAGCTATTATTGATCCAGTTGCCACCTCTTCACCATGTTTGGATGACACCGGTTCTTTCGAAGCAGATAAGGGCATTGATGGATCGTCTCACTTGCCTGCGAACATAGCGAAAAAAAAACTATTCCAATTGAGCTGACGGTAAAGTCAGCTACGTGAAATAAAGCTTGAGCCCTACCTAAAAAAATTCCCTTGCGCCTAGGTCTGGGATCGAGCCCTTCTATGGCAAATTAGGTATGTATTAAGTCATAGATGCGCCTTTCGACTGGCATTCAGTCCTCCAACACCAACTGCTGAAATAGCAGCGCTTATACCCCCAACTGATTCAATGTCACTTGGGATCGGATCCTTCCAAAATTCATTTCCCCTCCGAAATCGATGATTCTTGGCTACTTGATTAGGCATTTCCATCTCTCAAACTAGAAAGAAAGCGCTTTAGCTTAGGGCTGATCTTCAAAGCTAAGTTCAAAGCTCCTTACTTCTTTTTATACCGCAAGTGACGAACTATAGCCATTCGCGGTCACCGCTGTCCTACTTGACTTTTTTATTAAACCTCACCCGGAAAGCGAACCCAAGGCAAATCTCGCCCCATCAAGCATTTTCACTCGAGCGGAAACAGCTGACCAAGAGACAAGAGCTACCTCACCAGACTCCATAGCTCCTAAGGCTTCTAGAGAGTCTTACTAATGGCATACTTTTTCAGTCGAATGCTCCAGGGCAGAAGATGACATAGACTATGCCTTTTATTCAAAAGAGCCATCACAGCTTATGAAAGAGCAGCTTGGAAATGGCTAATTAGTTTAAGGTACTGACCAACTGAGACGGAGAGAGCCCTTTTTCAGTGTTGTCGGAATAGGACCTTTTGGTGGTTTAAAGGGCATTACATTAGGACTTTAGTAAAGAGAGTACGACTTTGGTTCCAGAGATAGCGATTCGGCTTAGTTCAAATAGAACTAAAGAGAACGGGAAAAACTTATCCCAATCCTCGCTCTGGACCAAGGTGCGTAGCCTTTTAACTAACATTCTCTTTTTTCTCTTTCTCTCTTTTCTGGCTTAGCCTACCCAGGGAAAAGGCTCCTTCTTATTGATAGCACCGGTGAGAAAGACCCCTAATGGGCAAACTTAACGAATATCCCAGGAATGAGGAATGAAATAACTTCTGCTATCTACTCACTCTTGCCACTGAGAGGGGATGAGTGAATACCTGGAAGAGAAAGTTATCTTATTCCCGGGATCAGGGCATCAACTGCTTAATTGAATTTATAAGTTCATACCCGATAGCAGTAGCCAATGTCGGAAGAGGAGCCGTTGGTGCTTTAGTTCCGCAGCTCTTGCCTGAGACGGAAAGTTGGCAAAGGCTTCAGACGCGGTCTCCGGTCTCCCTTTTTGGGCACGCGCCAATCGGTCTTAAAGCCTCGATGTCCGCTAAAGAAGATAGAGATCGAGAGATGTGGCACTCTTCATAATGATTTAGAAAGACAAGCAATAGCTGTTTTAAAAGGCAAAGGTTGACTTTAATTAGCAGGCTCAAGGTCAATTTCTTTTTGAGTTCCCGGCCCAAGTCAAGGCGATGCAATACTCGGGCGATAAGGAAGAAGCAGTCCCAGGCCTTAGGTCCAGACCAGATCTGAGAACTTTCGAGATGTGAATCATAGCCTAGTCTAGTTTCGTACCCAACAGCTAAAAGTGATGTCATATTATACTTTCTAGAGAATCACCCATCAGCCTTCGGATCTGAGTTTGAATTGGCTAGGGGGCATGAGCGGTAGTCAGCTGTCCTCGTTCTCCTCTTTCCTTCCGATGAAGGGATCTTGCTCGCTTTTCTCTAAAGGGCTAGTCCTGGTTCTGTTAAGGGCCTAGTTCTGGACTTGCTCGACCAAGTCTTAAAGGTTGGAAGTAGATTGTGAATGCTGGAGTTGGCGCTCAATGGAGCTCTTTCTCGCCCTCTCTATAAGAGAGATGGGATCACCTAAGTCTCGTTATGGATTGATGGCTAAAGGAGCGTCTACCCTTCTTTTCTTTCTATGCTCATTTGGTAGAAGAAGTCAGAATAGAAGAATTGAAGGGCTCGTTCTTCCTGGCTTCCAGGCTCCTGCCTTTCCACGAGCAAGTTGACTTAGTCTAGTCGACCAGCAGTAGAGGAAGGGAAGGCTTGACACTACGAATGGGGTAGTTTACTAAGTCAAGAGGTGACTAGCGCTGTTAGCAAGTGAATCAGAAGCAGTAGCAATAGGACCAAGGCCTGGCTGGGACAGAGGGTACTTTCGAAGGCCTTTTAAGAACCTACCCTTGATCCACTGGATATGAATGCTAATCATTGATCCGAAAGTGCCACAGTCCCCTCTCTGCTGCCTATTACCTATTCTCTTCCTTGCGTGGTATATCTTTACTAGGGTAATCAAGGCAAAAAATGGCTTTGGACAATTCATCCTTTATCCCACATTCCATTCGCAGCTGCTATTCCGACATCTGATTATAGCACCAGCTCTTCGTCTTCATAGAATAGAATAAGGCATTAGACATGGGCAAGAGCCCTTCTAGCAGCAATCCTTGATTGAAGTGAAGGAAGAAAGCCAAAAGCTCTAGTCCCATCTCTTTCTGTTATGGAATTGGATAGTTACTCATATGAAATAGCAGGGGATTCGATAACAGCCTAAGACAACAGGGTTTACGTACAGGCCCCGTATGGATGTAACTTCCATTCCGCTAGTCTGCCCCGTAGTTCAAGCGTGAAAAAAGAAGTGCCACTAACCTAACTTCTTTCGATTTCGAGCATCAGCACCGGATTCAATAGCAATAGCAAGGGATTCTAGCAGCCTTTTGTCCTACCAGCAGCCTATTCTTTCACTTTCAAAGGCAAAGCTCGCATATTAGGAGTGGAATTCCCTAGTGATAAACTTTCCTAGAGAAGAAAGAGTGCTGATGATAGACATTGCATAAGTACATACCATCCGGAATCACGAAAGCATAGTGAGAGCAAACTCCATTTAAGGAAGCAAGACCTATTATGTTATGCAACTCTAAAGGTAGCTCCTGCCTCTCGGGCGAGGGACTGATTTCCTTGCTTTGCTTGCATCCCTTGTTGGAACTAAAGGCAATGAATATTGGATTCGGAAGGTCTTCCACGTCTCTATGTCATCCGGTGATCCATATGCATAGTACAAGCGCTTATCTGTGGCAATCAACGAGTGAAGCCGATTAAAGACCATGGGATAAAGGCTCTAAGTCCTTTTATCTCGCTAGATGGGGCATTAACGGTCTAAGCACTTTCCCTCTTCTAAGGTTGAGGCTTGCCCCTCTTCTCTAAGCCCGGAAATGGCGTATCGTATGCCTTTCTCTTAGACTAATAGCTCTTATTCCGACAAAGGCAAAGCCCTCTTATTTCAGTCAACTCTGTCCCCTCTTTAAGGCAAGGCAGATCTTTGGACAAAGACTTAAAGAAGATTGGGAGCCGTTGGCATTCCCCTATTTGAGACATTAGGCCTTTTCGTGCAACCTCTTCTAGCAGCATATATTTATATTCCCTAAGAGCAAGAGGGGATTCGAAAAGAGTAAAAAAGGGGCGTAGCGGTAAGACAGAAGAGCCTTTTATATTCCTCATTCCTACTCCTAGCTACTAGTAGGTCGCTCACTCTCTTTAGAGTAAATGGTTGACTCTAACACTCGAAATAAAAGAAGAGGAGAGATTCAAACAACCAGTAACCATCGAAGCGAGACCAGAGTCTCCAGGTCACAGTCCACGGTCGAGATACAGAAACAGAGCAACCCACTATCGAACCTATAGACAGGACAGTTGAAGCGAAAGGGGACTTTTTATAAGACTACGGGACTTGGTCAAAGACTAGGAGAG
>JAMLFT010001656.1:20000-25000 GCA_026544285.1 Pachyrhizus erosus
TCCCATTCCTCACGTTTACCGTTGTCCCCAGACTTCACCCTTTCCTTGTATACTTTTTCATTTCAATAGTAAGGCGTGTCCCTGTCTCCAACAAGTGTGTGATCCACTGATTCACTGAGTGACTCTTTCTTACCGCGGCAGTCCCTATCTCTTAAAGCCCTCTCAGACTTCCTCCCTCGAGAAGGGACTGCCTTCCAAGACGGACTCCATGTGATCCCCTGACACATGGGGATGGAGCCAATCCGAGGTACATAGGTACGAATTAGACTCTCCCAGTCGGCAGTTATGTCATTAACGACATCTACCATCTGATCAGAGTCCGTCGGAGTCACTATTGATTCTACTACTTTATTTATTTTATTAGTCAATCTCTTGGCTAAGGGTATAGCCCTTGCAAGAGTGAAGAATGATAAGTAGAGTTTCACTAGTAAGTCGGACGTCTCATCTTTCCGACTTTACTACGATGGAAAGACGGGATAATCCTAGGATACCCTGACCTCGTCAACGAGACAGGAAAAGGGAAGAGCCCGGCAAAGTCCGAAAAAAGAGATTGAATACCCGGAATTCGCCGATAAACCCCTCCGAAGTAATTCATTTCAGCCAGAAGTTCCAAGTCCGTAAGCTACTCTGATTGAAATCACTGATGTCGAGCGTTACTGAAAAGCAAGGGCATTTTGGAAAAGACCCTACTACTAAACTAAGGGGTCTTCTTTTGAAGATTCCTTAGGTGGTCACCGGTGGGTTAACGAATGAAATCTGTCTTGGTGTTCATCACCTGGTTAAACAGGTAGTAAAGTTAGGCCGTCGATCAGGGTGGCTGTATGTTGCACTTTACTGTAAACAAGCATCAACATGCTTTATGCACTATTCTTCTTCTACTCACCCTAAGAGGTTGACCGAACTATCTGTTCCCATCTCTCTCACGAGGACGGGACTCCCAAGGATCATTCCCCCGTTTCACCGTAAGGTGATCCGTAGGCGTGATGATCGAGCAGATAGATATAGTAGTTAAGTTGTATCTTTCTTTACTATAGCAAAAATGAAAAAATTGGCTAAGAAAGTGGATAGATCAACTTTCTCTTCTATCTCTACTCCCCCTTCTAATGTGAAGGCCTTGGCTACCGATGCAGCGAATTCTTTTGATTAATTCAAAGAATTACTGCATCGGTATGTTCCGTCTATCTCTAGTATTCCTTTGCTACAAGGAATTACTTGGGATCCGACCTGGAAGGCCACACCATCTAAGATGAAGCCTATCCGATTGCCGATTGAAGGGCTCTCGTCGTAAGAAAGGAGTTCAATCTGTCTTCCGAGCCTTCCCCTTTGAAATCCATTCTTGGTTTCAACTTGCTGAGTCTCGGAATCAGTTCCGTGGGCGTCAACAAGCTAATTGGTTAGGCGCGTTGTGGTTTCCTTGGACGAGGTATTGTTTTGACCCTAACAACGAACTCATCTCGCAGATAGGTTGTTCTGCATTTGAGGAAGCTGTTAGAGCTATATAAGGAGTTGATTTGCATCCTTGTCTGGCAGTTAGCTAAGCGAGAAGCTGTGATCGAGGAAGCCCCGCCCAGTAGTGCCTCTACTCTACTAGTCCTAGTACTAGATACTAGATACTAGATAGACAGGCCGATCACCGGTGGCATAAGATCCTTCTCTGCTTGTCTAACTCAAGCCAGATAGCAGCAATCACTCGAAATAGTCATATGCGGAACACATGCAAGTCCAGATTGAAAGATAAGAGAGCCAAGTCTATCTCTTTAGACCAAAAGTAAATTATGGGGGGACAGGTCTCTAGGGAAGAAATGCCTTCGGTCTAACCTAACCGTTTGTTTCATATGCAGTGAAGCGGGCTAGAGCCAGAAGTACGGGATTGTTTTAAGGCCTTTCCGGTTTCAGCCAACTATAGTGTCAAGGAATAGAATTTTAGGCAAGTAAAGTCAAAAGAAAGGGCAATATTCCAAAAAGTAGTTCCTGACTCCAATCAGTCAACTACGGGCGGTAAAAGAGCTGGTAGTGAATCTTCGGCGCAAGCTGTAGGAGTAGGACTAGTTTAGGTTTAGGCGAGGGAAGAAGCAACGGCGTTCGAGATAGGGGCGACAAAGCGAGGGGATGGATTGAGCCTTTCTCCTAGCGCAAGAGTTTTCGTCGCTGGATTAAGACGACTTAGCTACTTGTCTGAAAGCGGAAAAGGAAGGTGACTAACTTCATTCGGTAAAGCTAGATAGCAACCGAAAGAGGCACATCAAAAGATCTTTTCTTTCGTTTCCGTGGATAACATTGATCCACAATCTTTTCTCTGGTTAACCAATCAGGAAGAAGCAGCTCCTACCCGCTCAAGTGAGGCGAGAATAGCCTCGTCCCCCTTGGGTCATTCTTTTTTGTATTCTTTCACTCAACCTTGTGAATGCCGCATTGGAAAGCCCCTCTTGAAAGCTATCGATCACTGACGAGAAAAGGGAATGAAATCACTTGCTGAACAGCTTGTAACTTTAGAAGCTATAGCCGATGACCCTAGCTTCCATCACATCAACCATAAGAAAGAAGAAGAGTATCGGAAAAAGACGCTTACCTATTTATTGGATAGCCTTAGCTGGCCGTGCCCCCGAGAAGATCTTGTCTAGCTTCTTTCGTAGTAGATCAAGCTGTATAAGTAAGTAGTTATAAAGACTGAAGTCTATTGGTTTGGAATTCAATTAAATAAAAAACTACCTTAGCCCGACGGAACCGCGCCCTTCTTTTCTTTCATGACATTCGCCTCAAAACCTGCTTCCCCCATTTACTCTTGGTCGAGCGTATGAGCCTTAATACCATACCACGAAATCCCTTTGTTAATCTGCTTAAGTCGTCTTGAGATCATGAATAAGTAATAGGTGCCTTATCACGGTGCTCCACTAGAGTGGTAGCCAAACCAATGGCTAAATCTTCTTCTTCAAAGTAAAGGTAGTCGAAGACTTCTGGGTCTTTGAAAGGAGGTCACTTCAAGGGCACATGACCCAAGGGTCAAATCCAGTTTACAAGTTCAGTTATTCTCTTAAGATATTTCACTAAAAGTGGTTAGAATAGAAGGTCGGATATAAGCTGAGGTATAGCCATTTTGGTCTGGGGGAATGCCTTCTCACGTAGGAAGTTCCAATAAAGCAGGCCATCTCTATCTCTCTCGAAAGCTTAAAGTACCTGAGGGAAAGAACTTTATTTGAAAGTTATTCCTTGTGGAAATACAACACCACAACCAAAAAGGGTAGTCGCTTATGATGGTACGATCAGGTACCGGGGATCCTAGTGCGTAGCCGGTAAGGAAGTCTTTATTAAGTTCGCAGTGAAAATCTGACTTGTGCCAGCAGTTCCCTTTCGTTTAGTTGGTGAAAGCTAAGGTGGAAGTTGGTGGGCGTATAAGTAGAAGTTAAATCAAAATCATCATCTGCCCACATCTTAATCAACAGACTAAGCAGCAGGGAAGGAGGCGAAAGAAAGGCTTCGGCATCAGGAAAGGAATTCGATGATTCTGAAGCCTTGGCATAAGAAGAAGAAAGAAAGGGTAGGCTGAACAATCCGAGCATGCAACATCAGATAGGTAGGCCCACTTTCATTAGGAAAAAGTGCTCACGGCTCTCCTCTCGTACAGCTGGTACATGTCCTTTCCTTTCTGGGAGGCCTAATTGCTTGCTGAAATAAAGTAATTCAACTTGTGGCCCGGGGCCAAAACCCTTCCACAGATAAAAGGGCTACTAAAGGCGTAAAGGCTCTACTTATTGAAGTTCAGCTTTCGCGTAGCATGGTGGGTGGGCGAAGGTCTCTTCTCTCTTCAAGTCTTAAAGGTAGTTGTTCAGATTGTTCAATTTCACCTTAGCTCCAAGCCAAGCCGTCTTATCTAGAAAGCCAATAGCAAGACGCTAGCAAGCCCACCTCTAATCCAGCAAGCATGTGAAGGTGGGAATAGATTCAAGCGATCGGGCGGCGGCGAATGCTCGGCTTGGTGCTGAGTTCTGACCGGTGCCTGCTCGGCTGCATGGCATTGACCCTGTTGGGGGCCTTACTATACTCCTTAATTAAGGGGGGGAAGTCAAAGGAAGATAGATCAGATGATCTTTCAGCGGTCCCCGGCCGTCAGTATCATGTCCCCGCCAGCATCTAAATAGCTAGGCATCAGTTTGAGTTCGAGATCGAGACCCAGAAGTAGAGATAGAGGCAAAGGTTGCAGCAGAAGATTAGACTGGAACCCGAGAAGGACAAAAACAAGATCTCTTAGGTGGAAGTTACTGACGATCGGGCTTCAAGCAGCTAAAGCACCTGAACTCCTGAGCTTGCTTGGGTGAGTGGTGGGATGATAAATGGACTGGTCGACCCTCTCCAAATTTTCCTGTGAATAAAGCCCTTCTTTAAAGAGCCATTTCGGTAGGTTTTAAATTTAGTCATTAGAGGAAAGGAATAGCAGACCGTGGAAAGCAAGCTACTCTCTCTAAACTAAATGGAAAAAGAGCTTATCTTATAGCAGCTCTCTCAGGGAAGCTTCCTTCGGGATTAACTGGGTAGAGGTGAATCAGCTTTCAAACCTTAGGAGGACGTTTTTATTGATTTTGATTGAGGCTGCCTTCGCACAACCGGCACAGGGTATTCATAGCTGCTGGTCTCGACCGGTTCACTAGAATGGTTGGAGCAACTGGAGCTCCTACTATCCCTAGAAGCTGATGTTGGTTGTTGGCTAGGCTCAACTTGAACTACCGGGCTTACCCATTTTTAGATCATGCCTCCGTAGTTTTTGGTATTTAAGCCTTCCATTTCTCTGCGACTTCTGGAACGGATGGGACTTTTCCCTCTCCAACTGGACTAGAATAAAGGAGGGTCGGCCCGGCCTGTGATCGTAGTCCGATAGCTATTCCTGCCCCAACTTAACCAATGGGGTCCGGTAGTCAGGGGTAAGAATGAACAGAAGGCTACTAACCAATCTATCTTTGAAACCAGATGCCCGGAGATGTTTGATTCGTAGGGCTAGGAGATCGGTG
>JAMLFT010001657.1:0-29465 GCA_026544285.1 Pachyrhizus erosus
TTATTTTCTTCTTTTATTTTTATTTCATCTAAAATGTGTAAATCTATTTTCTATTCCAAAAATCAAAATATTTCTATCATATTTATTATTTAAATTTATCTTCACTTGAATATTTCAATTTAATAAATTATAATTCTTTCTTCATTTTATCTTTTGGATAATATTTTTTTTATAAAATTTAAAATTTAAAATTTTAATTGAATTAAACTAAAATATTTAAATGAAAAAAATAAATTTTTAATTTTAAAAATTATAATTTTATTATATTAAAAACACGATGTGAGGATATAGTTGGTAATGTCACAAATTATAAATTTATTTTGTAACGAAATTATTTTATTTTCATTCCATTTAATGTCAAATAATTCTTTTGTTTACATACATCGTTGATAAGTAAGGAATGAGCCCTTGGGAGAAATGAGCCAACAATAGGATGTCCTTATCGTTATAAAGCTTGAATATCTAACAATATAACAATCTCTAACTAAATTAATAAAAAAATAATGATGTGTTAACTAATTAATTAACTCAAGCACTTCATTTAATAT
Organism: Pachyrhizus erosus; assembly: GCA_026544285.1. NCBI lineage: Eukaryota > Viridiplantae > Streptophyta > Magnoliopsida > Fabales > Fabaceae > Pachyrhizus > Pachyrhizus erosus. Next base: position 549 of record JAMLFT010001657.1, read on the forward strand.
ATAACAGGGTAAAGATTTTATTAGATTAGTTTAAAAAGAATAAATTTTTAATTTTTAAATTAATTAGATAATATTTTAATATATTTAATTATATTAGTTCAATTTTCAAATAAGATTACATATTAACATGTAGTTAGATTAGGTGATAAGGGACAATATTCAATATTTTTTAAAATTAAATTATCAAATTGAATATTTTGAAAATAGAATAACAGATTAAATAATTTAAATAAAAAAGAGAAAAGAGTAATTTAACCCAATTTTATCATATAAAATAAGATAAAGTGAAAAAATGTGCATTTTAAAAAACAAAATATATGCCTAAAACGTAAATGTTTAAAATTATATAAAATGGAGTATATTTTTTTAAAGTCGAAAACAACATTGAATTTTTATAATGAAGTTATATGATTTTTTTTATTAATAATAGTGAAAATGAAATTAATTTTCAAATGGCATTTAACTTTTTATGAACATTAAACTGTGTTTATTTCTATTGAAAAATTATGGTATACTTTTATTAGAATATACTAGATAATTATTATATTAAAAAATAAGGATGTTTTACAAATTAAAAGTTAAAACCTAAAAATATTTATTATTTTGTAAGATTATATTTTCATTTTATGGTTTATAAACTTATTGATTAGAATTTCATTAAAAATATGTTCCTTTTGATGTTAATTATTTTTAGTTTAAATGTAAAGATTAAACATTCTCTGTTCATTGAATATAATATTAAATTTTAATACTATATATGATTATTCTATCCAAACTTATGAGAATCATAAAAAAAAAAAACATCAATAAATACTTGTTTAATAGAGATGGATCTTCCGTGATGAACATTTTAACAATAAAATTTAGTAGAAAAGGATGTGAAATATAAGTACTAGTAGGTATGGTCCTCCACCCACACCCACATGTATATATTAAATATCATATCATATTGAAAATATAAGTTTTAATGATTATTATAATAATAAAGATTTTAAATAATTTTTTAAAATAAAGATATTGTAATAAGTAAAAAAATTAATTTATATGCATAGTTAATATGAAATATTTTTACATATATATCAAATACAAATTTATCATATTATAATATTTTATTAATAAATAAAATGACATGATAAAATAGTCAAATTTTAATAGTCGTTTATGTAAAAAAGTTTTGTATTAATATTAAATTTCAAACTAATTCACATTCCCCCAAAACATATTAAATTATATAAAAAGATTATATTCTTTTCAAATACGCGTGTTGCATCCAAGATATTATCGATAATATTTGTAATTATTGTTATGAACGAATGTAATAATTTTTAAATTAAAAATTATTTAAACTTTATTTAATATCAACTATGTTAAAAGATATATTGAATGATTTTTTTTTATATATATTGATAATGAATGTTAAAAATATCTAATTATAAAACTTTGATTAATAATTTATAATGAAAAAAAAATTGAGATATAATAAATTATATTAAATTAAATATTTAATGTAAATTTTACCTAAAATCTTAAAAAAAATTTCCATGACTATGCAGTGAAGGTGCACTCAGGTACTAGTAATTTTTTCAATTGCAATATAAAAAATTTCCCATTATCATCCTTATTAACACAACTTAATTATATATATATATTTAGTATCTTAATCTATTCTCGTTCAAATGCATAAAAATTTATCGTTGAGACTTTTATATTTTTATTATTATAAAAATTTATATTTATCTAATTATCTTAAGTATTATATTTATTTCATTTCAATAAATTAAAATAGATAAAAACTTTCTCAGAATTTTCATACAATTACATAATTTTTTTATTTTTATTATAAAAATATTTGTTCTAATTATTTTAATTATTATATATAAATATTTTGATGAATTAAAAAACATGAAATATTTCTCTAAAATTTGTCTGTTTAATTGCATTAGATTTTTTTCTTAAATTTCTTTATTTTTATTGTTATAAAAATATACATTGATAATAATGAATTTAATTCAAATCAAAATATATATTTATTATAATTATCTCAATTATTATATTTAAATATTTTTATAAATTAAAAATAATTTAAATTCTTCTTGCCAAATTTCTTTATTTTATTATTTCAATGACACTTATTCTTATAATTTGTTACTATACTTATATATTTTATAAATTAAATAATAAAAAAATTTCTTAAATTTTTCACTTAATTACATAAAAATTCATTTATATTTTTTCTTTTCATTATTATAAATATACATATTTAATTATCTTAATTATAACATTTATATAATTTTATGAAATAAAAATAGATAACATTTTAATTTTTCCATTCAAACATTTTTACATTTATTATTATAAACATTTTTAATTATCTTAACTATTATATTTAAATATTTGTATAAATTAAAATAATTAAAAATTCTAAAATATTCTCTTTATTGTATAAGATTTTCTAATTTAAACTTTTTTATTTTTATTACTAAAATAATTTTTGATATAATAAATTAATTATTCAAATAAAATATATATTTGTTATAATTATATTTAAAAGTTTGATCAAATGAAAAATTCTCAAATTTAAAATAGATAAAAAAATTTCTCAAATTTTTGCTTTCAATTAATATTTTATCAGACTTCATTTTTTTATTTTATAAAAGTAAATATATTTGTTCTAATTATATTTTTACTATATTTAAATAATTTTATGAATTTAAAAATAGAAAAATTTATGTACATTAAACTTTATTACTTAGACATTTTAAATTTTATTATTATAAAATAAAATATGTGTTAATCATAATGAATTCAATTATTCAAATCAAAATATATATTTTTATAATTATCTTATTTATTATATCTAAAAAAATATAAATTAAAAATAAATAAATAAATATCTCAATTTTTCACTTAATATATTATAATGTTATTCAGTCATCTTTATTTTTATTATTATAAATATATTTGTTTTGATTATTTTAATTATTATATTTATATAGTTTTACATAAAAATAAAATTCTCTTAATTTTTTTTCAATTGTAATTTGTTCATTTCAAATTTCTTATTTTATTATTATAAAAATAAAAGATAGTTTTTATTATTTTAATTATTATATTTTTATAGTTTTATAAATTAAAAATAGATAAAAATTTCTAAAATTTTTCATTCAATAGTGTAAGATTTTATCCCTCAACCATTTATTTTTATTATTTTAAAGATACTACTCAATTGAATATATGTTTTCTACTTAAACCTTTTATTATTTTTATAAAAATTCTTATTCTAATTATCTTAATTACTATATTTAAATAATTTTATGAATTAAAAAACTCTATAAAATTTTTTCTTTTAACTATATAATATTTTTTCACTTAAATTTCTTTACTTTTATTATTATCAATATCAATATTTTGTTTTTGTCTTTGACGTGTTTAATGTATAATTTTTTGCCCTCAATATTTTTTAATAAAATTTAATGTATTTACTTTTTTTTATTATTCCAATCACGTCCTGCAGTTTTTTTTAATCATTGCAATCATGATTTTTCATTAGTCTTTGTTGTATTAATTCTCTCAAATTCTTTTTTTAAAAAATATTTTTGAACTAAATTCGTTTAATAATTTTAAATTATTTTCAGCTTAAACCTTACCTCACCAATTAAAATACCATGAATTATAAATTTTAATATATTTTTAAAATACACACTTATAACAATAAAAATATATTTTTACTTGAAGATTATTACCTTGATGTATATATGGAGAAAAACAAAAGCTTTGAAAGTGATGTCCATTCTGAATTGAACAAATAACTTGATTTAATTTATCATGTGTACAAGCAAAAGCAAAAACAAATTCAGTCCTCTTCTAAAAAAATAACACAATCACAAAACCAAAGCAATTAATTTCAACATGCAGGTCTAGCTAGCTACGTGCAATTAATGTCCATTCTTAATTCCGTAAATCATCTTTCTTTTGATATTTTGGAATTTTATTTTTGCTTGGCAGTAAAAAAATATAATAATATAAAATAAGATAAAAGGGTGATTGAACCGTATGTACTGGATGGTGCATGGGGGAATGAAGAAGGGTAAGTTATGTTCTCCTTCTAGCAATGGATTGGTGAGGCTTCCCATCAAACAACTCATCAATGTAATTCTCTATATCTTCAGGTTGGTATTTTATGTATTTCTCAGTCTGTCTTCCTGGGTCAAATATCTGTGCGAACCTCCCAATGAAAGCCCGGTATGCTGGAATCACAACTCCAGAAATAGAAACCCTAAGTTCAGACTGAAGCTGTTCATCCTTCACAACCCACGAGCTCTGCGTCCTGTGAATCTCGTCGAACATCGCGTTGAAGCTCTTGAACCTCTCCTTCAGAACTGGCTTTTGCACCTTCCCGTTCACGCTCAATCCTTCGTGGTTCAGACACGCCAGCACCCTGTTCCACGTTTCCCTCTGGTAGTTCTTGTGGTATGTTCTCAGCTCCGAAGACTTCTTCCTGATCCACGTGTCCCCCATCAGCTGGCTCATCTCGCTCGACCCCTTTATCTTTTGCAGAATGTACCTTCCGTTATTCATCTTGAAGAAATTGCTCAGCGCCACCTCTTTGTATAACCGTGCCTTCCCCTCCAGGCTCGAGTCTAGCAAGTCCATCACCCTCAGCACCTGCCCTGCGAAAGGTGACTCCGCTTGCTTCTCCGAAACGCCGCCGTTTTCGTGCGGCGGCCTGCTCGTTGAGTCCGCGCGCTCGATCTTGGAATGGTCCTTGAAAACTTGCTCCAATGTTTCCTTGTAATCCCCAGCTACGCTGAGGTAGTTCATTATGTAGCGTGTCAGCGGGTGCACTGCGCCACCAGGAACAGCGGTTTTCGCTGTCTCAGATTTAATCTGGTTCTCCAGGTCGCAGAAGATGGATATGGCTGACTCGCCAAGTCGCGACTTGGCCAGATTCATCTCCGTCTTCAGCTCCTCCGCAGAGTCCTCCGGGAACAATCCATCCACCTTCGGAATCACGTCCCGGAGGGTCTCGTACATGTCGAGGAGCTTGAACAGTTTCTCCCCGGCGCGTTTCGTTATGGCGGCGCCCTCCGCGAAGTTGAGGAGCTGAATCACCACGCCCCGGGAGAGGCTGCTGAAGAGCCACGCCGCCATGGAGGGATTTGCGGCGAACACCGCCTCGGCGAGCCTCCGCTCGCCGGGGAAATACACCTCCGTGCACTGCTTAAGTGTGTTGATCCAGGGGGGGATCATGTCCCTGGCGAGAGTCTCCCACTGCACCTTCAGAACCATGTCGTCCATGCTGATTCTCTCTAACCCTAGCTTCTGGTGAATCTCATCGAACGCGTTCCTCCGCGAGATAATGTACACCTGGCAGCACTCCGATTCGTAGCCGCCTGATATCATCGCACAGGCGATCTTATTCAAACTGGTAATTGCCTCCTCCGAATAACCCGGGAAACTGGAGTCGCATTCGTCTTCTTGATCTTTCACCTCTTGTTGTTTCCCTTTGGAGTCGACATTGTTCTGATTGTTGTTATTATTATTATTCCCTCCAGGATCCAATTCGGTTGGGATTCTAGATTCTTCCATCAGAAACCGGAAGTCCTCCTCCAAATACGCCATCACACGCTGGTGGATCGATGAGACGTGGTTCACCAGCGAGTCCTTTCCACCGTTGATCTCTTTCTCCGGTTCAAGATGATGATGATGATCATTCAGAAACATCATCAGCTTCGAAATCCGATCCGCGGTTTCAAGCAACCACGAATCTTCCACCGCCACCTCTCCCCACTTTGCTTTGCCTTCAGCGTCGTATTTCACTATCTTTTGATTCACCAGATCAGAGTACCTCTCAACAGAGAAAGGAATCTCAAAGTTGTTGGCATTTCCATCGTTCTTCTGCTGCAAAGACACGAGAAAATGGTCAATCTCTTCCGAAACTTTCTCAAGAGATGGTGGAGGAGACGCGGGTTCTTCTTTCTTTTTCTCCTCTTCCTGCGCCTGATCGTGTGGCGTTGGGGGGGGTGGCGGTTCCGCTTCGGCATTGGCATCATCAGGTTTGGGATCAGCTTCTTCACGATCGGGGATCGAAGAAGGTAGCGTGTCATGGGCATTGTTGCTACCCGAATTCTCTTCAAGGTTATTCTCCTTCTCCATGATGGAAGAAGTTACTATGACGGTTATGTTTCCCTCCTCGGCCAAAGAAAAAAGAGAGAAGGCCTTTACAAATGCTGAGGAGAATCACCCGTTTGTTCTCATTTGATTAGAAAAAATAAATATAAATTAATTTTTTTTTTCTGTCCTTTTATTGTGAGGGTTGAGCGGTTGACCGTTGACGTTACTTTTTTTTTTTTTTTTAATTTTTTTTATCGATTGTGCGTCTCACTAACTACGGTCATTGATAGCGATGGATAGTGAGAGAGAAATAGAAAGGAACCTTTGCGCTTTTATTATTGCCTTGTTTGTCGGAGGCGGTGCGTAATGCGCGCCACTCACACGAACGAGTGGGTTCGGATCTTAATAATAAGGCGAGAATTCGGGTCGGATCCATACCCGAGAAATGTGAGTGCTACGCGTTATGCTAAACAAAAGAGTGATTGAGATTCGAAGCAAAACACTTCAGATCCGGCTTAACAGGAAGCTTAGCTTAGCTGAATTGCAGTTGATAACTTGAGAAAATAAAATAAAATAAATTCAATTGAGAAAGATAGAGATTAAGAGAATGAGATATGGCGGAGGTAGAAAGAGGCGAATGTTGTTGCAACCGTTTCTGGTTTTGTGTGCGACGGTGACTGGTTTGGGATTGTTGATACTTGCGCTGAGGCCGTTGGATCCTCCAATCACGGTCGATTTTCCAAGGGATTTCGAGTTTGGAGATTCGAACAGCTCGAATTTCTATGGCGGCGCCCTCGCCGGACAGAAACCATGCGCGACGGTGGAGGAGATGGGGAAGGATTTCGAAACTGGTGTTGTTGGGAAGGAAACACTGAGAGTGAGGAGAATTATTGAGGATCACTTCGTTCTGAACGGTAGTTACTTATTCTCAGTTTGATTTACTATTTCTGCGGGTTATGTTCTTTAATAGCATGAGAATCGTTTTAAGGAATAGCAATTCTTTTGAAACTTCTTTTTTAAGAAATGAAGGATTTAAATGAGTATCAAGCGAGCATGTTGGTACTTGGGAATTCTGCCTCCAAGTTTCTGTTGTTTGTTTTTCCTTTTGTTGTTTTGTGTTTTGATTAAAGATGCCAAATTTTTAAGCGCCGTCTAAAAGAATGCTTTTTTTTTTTTTTAACATGTTTAATTGTTGTTTGACGACAAACTATTTGATAGTGAGTAGTTTTTGTGTAATAAATAGATGTTAAATTTCCGATGTAATTACACTTCTATATTTCTACTGTAATAAGTACTTTCTTTTTCATCAAAAAAGACATAACTAATCTTTTTTAGATGCTTAGCGTTTAGGGCTCATGTTAGTGTTTTCCAAACATTATACATCTAGTTCACGCTCAAGACAATTGCTCTGTTCTAAAAGGATGCACTTGGTAGTTTATGGATCATGACTGGTAATTATCTAAGTTAGTTTCTCATTATTCTATTTTTGTGTCTTTCTGATAATAATCTCAAGTCATATCAGTGAGATTTGTGACATAACTGTGTGAATAGGAACTATGTGCTTATGCAAAAACAGTTTGTGAATCAGAATACATTGAAATTTTTTGTTTCAGGTGCTTCAAGAATCAGGGATCTGCCCCCAGAGCAGTTCTGTAGTCATGGATTTGTTCTTGGAAAGACTGCCGAGGCAGGTTTTGGGAATGAAATGTACAAGGTCTTAACTGCCGCAGCACTGAGTATAATGTTAAACCGGTCCTTGATCATTGGCCAAACCAGGCATATTGGTTCTTTCCCAAGCCTTTCTTTTTCATTTTTAAGAGATAACTTTTTTTTCAATGGATGCCTGAAATTCTAACTAGTAGTTTCTTTTAGGTTTAGTTTAGTGGTATCCCTTTAAAAATGGAGTCTAAATTCAGGGATTATCTGCACAAAAAACTTTATAGAAAACTAATATCTGAATTGTTTGCCCTCAGCTTTAAGGGGATACCATACTTACCCTTTGAGCATCTACGTTCTGTGGCTCTTATATAAACATGTGTTAATTTTTTAAGCATACCTTGACATCTTGTTCCAGAAACATTTTTGCAATATTTGAATTGAACCTATATTCAGCTACTTCCAACGCATTACATATGTTTACAGGCACTGAGATATGAAAACCTGGCAGTCTGCCATTGATGGATTTGTGAAACTGCTTTGATCTTACAATTTAGCATCTATATTTATCTTTCCATTATCTGATTATGACCTTGGTTGTACATTTCAGAGGCAAATATCCTTTTGGGGATTACATTTCTTATTCCAACTTTACCTTTACCATGAATGAAATAAAACATTTGTGGAGACAGAATGGTTGTGAAAGCAAATATGGGAGGAAACTGGTTATGAGGACTGATGATTTTGAAAAGCCAGCTCAAACAAATGTTCTCTGTAGCAATTGGAAGGAATGGAGGCAACCTATCATATGGTAAAGTGACTTGGTTTTTCTACTTATCAGTTTTTCAAGCATCATATAATGACTATGAACCTTATATTTTAGGTTTCAAGGAACTACAGATGCTGTGGCAGCTCAATTTTTCTTGAAAAATATACACTCTCAGATGAGGATTGCTGCTTTTGATTTATTTGGTGATCCACAAGTTCTGCGATCTCAGCTGAATGTATTTGGAGAGCTCATGAGAGTTCTCATATCCCCTTCTAGAGATGTTGAGGCAGCTGTCAATTGGGTTATTGGTGGTGAGGAAAATCCTGACATCTCATTGCATATGCGGATGCTTATGAATAGGTAATAATAATTACACTTTTATATCATTTAACGGGAACTATCATGCTTGATTGAGGAATGAGGCTGGTGAAGCCTACTGTTATATGGTCATGTTTCTTATTATTTTATTTACCTTTTCAATAAATATCAAGTGAACTAGGTGGTAGCCTTAATAATAAGATTTGAAAATCTGAATCTATCTGATAATTGCGTTGGACAATGAAACAAAAACACAGCATAAATACATGTTAGTATCCCATAAGTCTTTAACTGATTGATGCTATTTCTGTCATTTTTTAAGATCCATAAGAGCTGTACAGGCTGCATTGCATTGCATCAAAAAAGCCATAGAGAGTCAGCACCTAATGTCAAGACCAAAGGTGGTTGTGGTGTCAGATACACCTTCTCTTGTTAAAAGTATCGTGCCTAACATAAGCGAATTTGCACAGGTAAGTTCAGTTCATGGTGTGAATCTTTTGAGTACAACAATAGGCCACTCTTAATGCTTTATTAATAACTATGGAAATTACTGCTCTGAAATTTGAACAGGCTATCTGCTGTAGTAAATACTTATTTTCTTCATTATCTTGTTTTTGTTGCTTACTGTCTGAACATGATGTATGTGGCAACCATCAAAAAATGAAGTAAAATTCGTGTGCCTTTTTTACCAGGTTCTTTATTTTGATTATGAAAAGTTCAAAGGAAACATCTTTGAAGGTTTGCCCAAGTTAGAATTTAGAGTGAAGGATTGGGGTCCAGCACCCAGATGGGTTGCTTTTGTGGATTTTTTTCTTGCATCTCGTGCTAAATATGCTGTTGTCTCTGGAGCTCATCGGCGCGTTGGCACTACCTATGCTCAGTTAATCGCTGCACTGGCTGCAACACGCAATCTGGGTACATGCACTGCCCTCACCCCTGTATTATTTGTTATTACTTGTCTCTTCAAACATACCACTGAAGCATTTGAAAACTATTTTCTTCAGGAGACAGCTCGTCTAGTTCAAGTTTTTCATTTTTGAGCAGTTTTCAGAGTAATGTGTTGACTGAAGGTTTAAAGAATCAAATTGGTTGGGGTCATGTGTGGAACAGATATGCTGGACCATTGAGTTGTCAAAACCAATCCAACCAATGCGCTTTCACACCTCTTCTCCCTCCTGGATGGTGGGATGGTCTATGGCAGTCTCCTATTCCGAAGGATATTAATCGTCTCGCTTCCTATGGCATCAAACTGTCAGGTCTTGGCACAGTTGATTACGATTCACTTCTAAATTACTGTAGTACAAAGAAAAATGTTGAGAAAACCATCACGTTCAATTTGTAGCGTTCGGAAATCACTTTTCATTGTATTCTTTATGGTATAAACATAATAATTTTTTAGTATAGGATTTGTTATTCTTTTCACATTTTGAGATTTCTTATGTAGTAAATAATGTAACCAAACAGGTTATATAGCTGTAAAAAAGAAATTTTGAGTGTTTAAGTTATTCAGTTTAAGATATGAAATGAGGAAAAGAAAGAAATGAGACTCTCAATTAGGTTTAGTTGTACTGTAGGATTATCAGCTTAGTACAAATCTTTTAACATTCCATGAAGTTGGTTGACACTTCTGAACAAGTTGGATGCGAAAATTGCAGATGAAATTCGCAAACGCAGTTATGATGTTTTAGAAGATGGAAATACTACCAGTCCTCTGGTGTTACGACAAAACCCTATCCATGCTCATGGATTCCCTAATCATTTGTGTTTTCCCATACTTCAGATTGTTCTAACATTTTGCAGTTTAGTACAGTACCGAGGGCCATATATCAACGCAATGAAAATAGTCTCCACATCTTAATTCATAGCAAAATGAATGAAGCCACCAGCGTTTGAGCTATCTATAAAAAGGAGGCGCATGATTAAAATTAAAATTCACAATACGTGGTGATAAATGGCACAACATTGGAAAATAATAACCGCAACGCAGTAACATAAAGACAAATTACAAAACTTCATAAACAAATCAATATGGAGATGACCTGGGAAATACAGAACATTGTTAGTAATAGAATAGAATTGACAAACAATGAATCTTTACATGCATAAGCAATGAATCTCAAACCCACAACACCATCAATCAGTCGTTCGGATAATCCGACGGTTGTTAGTAGTTAAAAGACAATGTAACAACCTTTTCTACAAATTGACTATCAGAGTGAGAAAATATTTCATCACACTACAAATACTGCAATGTAGAAGCCGAGAGGAATCAAGAATTTTTTTTTATCATTTCTCTGTGAACCTTTCAATCATCCTTGCACAGGGCATGGGGCATGTTTAATCTTCTCTATGCAGTTCCAATTTGTCTTTGATGTCTCCAATGGGACAATTGATGTGGTTGTCTTTCTGGTTGTAGATAAACCATGGAAGTTGTACAGATGGTAAATGCAGTCAATCTAGAGACAGATAAACAACCAAAGCATAATATAGTTCAGCCTTCACTGGAGGCAAACAAAGATTCATCTGTCCTTTGAAAAGAAGACAAAATTGTCTCTAACGGTCCCTTTGGAAGAGATGAAAATGGAAGAAAAAAAAAAGCATAGGGAAAAGAACACAAGAATAACAATGGCTTTTTCTTTGTTTGGTTGGAAAAAAAATTGGAAGAAAAATAATTGACTTGTATAAACAAAAATTTAAACTTTCTTTTCCTTCTATTTTTCCTCCTATTTAAGTTTCAAACTTTTCTTCTTTTCTTCATTTTCTTTTCTCTCTATCAAATATAGGGTAACAAGTCAAAGTATACCAACAAGAAAAATGATGAAATTTTATTTTATCTCATGAACAGATGTGTAGTGTAAACATATGTGTAGCCTTTTTACTTTACTGTGGCCAGCTCTTCACTAGCTTGCCACCTCAATTATATTTTTATTTAATTTAAATACTCTTCTACATTTTTATAAATTTAGTTGACACTTGACAGATAAATCGCAACCCTCTACTTAATAAGCTTTCACCCTCAAAAAATTTCATAAACCACAAACCATCTAAATATCATTAACAAGCATATTAATTAAAGAATCATTTCCATAAATTGTGTGTAGTATTTGGTAACGTGTTTTTCAATAATGGATCCACGTTAAGCAGAAGCTACAAGGAGTAGCTTATGTGTTTTTCTCAAATCTGGCATGAAAAGAGTAAGTGAGACTTGAGTTGGGAATGTGTGTACCAGGTGTAAACCTTTCACAGAAGCAACAATAGCACAGAGATAAAGGGGAGTCTGACACATTATAGGACACTTAAAGAATAATTTTAGACGTGAATGACATCATCCCCTATCAAACAAGACATACATGGTATTTAAAGAGTAATAAAGTATGGAGGCCATAAGAGCAAGCAATACTTCTATTCATCATCAATAATCCAACAAACACAACATAAAGACGGAAAAAAACTTGAGGGAAAACTCACTTGCCTAATGATCTCCACCAGCATACTATATAAAGAGAAAATTCCGTTTTGGCGACACTGCAAGATCCCAGGCAATTTAGGACAAAATCCATGACCAGAGATTTCTTAATATATTAAGCTATCACAAACTTCAGAATGTTACTATAACATTATTTCACAGGTTTGGCAGAGGCTGCTAACAAATCAATGCAATGGAACAAAAATCTACCTATATAATTTATATAAGAACCTATAATGCCTAAGCTTGAGCTATGTATCAAGTCAAAACTTCACCACTTGATAGGCTACACCAGCAAATATTGCTAACAAACAATGCTACTACTAATTAACAACAAAAATGAAACCATAGAAAATCCAAAAATAACGACCAAATAATAATGACAAAAATGCCTTTTTTTCTCCCCAGTGTCAACTGAAGAAAACAAGACTGAATAAGTAATAAGAGGTGAGACACATTTCAAACGTACCCAATAACTTGACTTAAGTTGGTGTTGTGATTTAGAAAGAAAACACAAAAAACAGAAGTTCATTTTGACTAGTGTATGCCCGGACAAAGCATATGCAACAAAATAAACATCAAGTATATCTCCAAAAGAGCTTGGCTAAAAGTACAGTGATAATGTCACCTGTAGAGCATGAAGAACTATGTAACCACTAATATGATTGTCTATATGCATGGATATAAAAACTGGGATTGTTATAAATGTAGTCAATGTAGGATTGTAGTGACAGGCAACACAGAATGCACTTACTAACCAAAGCATGATACACAAATCCTGCTCAGCCATCTTGGAAGGCAAACAAGATATATCTCGCTGTCAAAACATATGAGACCTTCACAGAAGTTTAGTAATGAACGAATGTATGGTGTCCATACAATTAGGCAAATCTATAGCTTTGTGTCCCCATTGTTTGATTACTCTGCTGCCTCCCATTGGCTTTTATTAGTTTTATTTAATTATTAGTTTATTACCATTATTTCCCTATAGTTTCTCTCTGTTCATTTAAACGGAGATTACTTCTTCTGTGTCATTGGAATTCATTCCTTATTCTATTCATTGAATCTAAAATTCTTCAAACAAAATTATTTCTTCACATTTAAAAGACTTCATTTACCTAAAAACAACTCTTACATTATTTATATTCTTTCATTGCCATTATTTATTTCTTTGTTTTTTCTTTCTCACTTATTTTTCAATATCAAAAATAGCGGTTATTGTGTAAAATGAAAATTATAAATATAGTTCATACAACCATAATCAAGATCAAAGTCCATAAACTCTGAATGTCAAAGCTCGGAAAAGGAAAGACACCTGTAGGAAAGATAGAACGAAAGAAATCCAAAAAAAATTTGGACCATTTCTCGATTTGTGCGTGTCATCCTTGCGCAGGGGCCATGCTAATCTTCTCTGTATCGTTCCAATTTTATCAGATGTCCCCGAAGGGACAACTCAAGTTGTACCCTGCTGTTATATAAACACATTGGACGGAGCACATTTGGCCGATGTGGTCCTATAGAGACAGTTGTGGTGGAACCACTAGCTGGATCAAGATGCACAGGTCCTGCACAGCCCTTTCCCAGTGACAACAAGCATATATGAATGATGGAAAGATAAGATACTGATATTTCAATGTGTTCTGTTGTTATTAGTTATATGCAGCCAACCTATACATGATTCTAACAACCATATATGCATCCAACCAACCACCTAACAAACTAGTTCAACTTGTCTTGTTTAAATTAAAGATCAAGTTCCTTTACTCTTTCATCTGTATATCACATCATGTAATGAGCCAACAAACAGTTCCATGTATTAATACATCATATTATATACTATAAGAGACATAAGGTAACTAAGTTGTTCAATAATCTCACTATATTTCATTATATAAATTTTGTGTAATACAAAACCTTGCTTCCTCATTTCAGAGTATAAAACTTAACGAGTTATGTAAACTTATTATCATAGCAGTGTAAAGGATACTTCGCCAATGTGATAAAAACACGAGTCCGATCTTCTAGGAATGTGGTATTCATCCAAAAGCTGTGACTGGGTAGTTTGCTCACTTTGGAAGCAAGCATGGACAGTGATTAAAATTCCCAAAAGAGTGACTGGGTTGTGTGCTCACTTTGGAAGCAAGTATGGACCGTGATTAAAATGCCCAGAAGAGTGCTTACTCCTTTGAAATATGCCCTTATTCACCAAAATCATAGAAAGAAGTAGGGAAACCGAAAAGGGAAGACAACTGAATGAATTGATAAGAGAATTCTGAAAAGGATATGGAAAGTGAAAGCATACTCGTTTGCAATGTGAAAATAATTCTTCCCTAGTTTAAATGTCTATACTCAATTGTTAGTTAAATTTAAATTTCTTTCAAAAACAGAAAAGTATAATTAGAGGTGTAACTAGATGTGGTTAGAGGAGGAATAAAGGCAAAGCAACCAAATCAACCACAAACAAGCTAATTGTTATAAATTAAAAGACCAACTGATTTTTTTTTTAGAAAAAAATATAAAAGATTTGTGAGCATAGATTTGAGGAAAATTTTCTCTAAAGCTCAGTGTTGTGCTAGCAAGAATAATTATACTTCTGCAACGCAAGAATAAGTTCAGTACAAGTACACTATCAAACAAAGGAAAGCTCAAAGCTTGAAAGTTGAACTATCTATTAGGGCAGAGAATACATCCTATTCCTATAGTTGCCTTTTATTTCTACTACTTCTGTCTGCTGTAGAAAAATTATGAGAATTTTTAAGGAGCTCAAATGGTCTAGATAAAAAATTAAAAATTAGAAGCAATTATTGTGGAATATTTCCACCTCCCCCTGTAAATTAATGATTCCAAGGATATCTGTGATCAGCCAACAATTAACAAAGTCGTTCAGTTAATGTGTGCGGTTACAGAAGTAGATTTACACTGTTTTATGCATGTACCAAAATTTTCGTCACATAGCCTAGCCCCATTTAAACCTTATATTAGTGAAAACAAGACAACATGGGCAGAAATTCAATCATTTAATCAATTCAAACTTCAGAATGTTATTGTAACATTCACAGGTTTAGAAGCACCGAGTAGGTGGCCAAGAAATAGATGCAATGGGAGAAAAACTTAAATTTTATGTGAAGTGAATGATGGTTAAGCTTTGAGCTATGAACCAACACTTATGTGTTAAATGATATGCCTATACCAGCAAAGGTTGCAAATGATGTTACTAAGAAAAAGAATAATGACAATTCCGCGGATGAAGCAAAAAGAAATAGCAAGCGATTATCTGATGATAGGGGAAACAAACAAGGAAGTACTCAACAAAGTTAACAAAATATCACTTGCTAAGGTGTATTATTCCACCACCTGGTGTGGTAATATAGAATATCTAAAGACCGTGCCAATTATACAAGTATTAGAAAGACAACGAATGTTAGTATAAACAACAAAAGCCATGAAAAGCTATGAATCCTCACTTGCATAAACGCTGAAAAAGGGGAAGACACCAGAAGCGAAGAGAGAAAGAAATTGTAAAAAAAATTTGGACCATTTCTCGATTTGTGCGTGTCATCCTTGCGCAGGGGCCATGCTAATCTTCTCTGTATCGTTCCAATTTTATCGGATGTCCCCGAAGGGACAACACATGAACAACCCTGGTGATATATAAACACTGTCTATGAACCATATTTCATCAATGTGGGACTATTGAAACAGATTATTTTAGGTGTACAGAAGTAGGCGAGCCTTACAGCGCTGTCAATTCTTTGCAGCTTTTGCTAGCTTGTCTTGTCACCGCAGCTCTATTTTTATTTTTTTTAATTAGTTAAATTATTTATTTTTTATATATTTTTCCTATATTTAAATGCTATAATATAATCGCTATCGTGTGGCAGAAAAATAAAAAAAGAAAACATGGAATTAGATCGTCTACGGTTTTTAAATGAATTGAATCAATCTTGTCTATTGATTTATTCTATTATCAAATAACAAATTTATCTTTTAAAATTCTATTTAATAAATTTTGGTGGTGAAATTCACAACTGATCAGTTTTTTTTTTTTTTTTTTGAACTGTAAATAGTAAAAGAGGGCATTGAAATATCTATATCATGTATTTTTGGACTGAATGACATGCTCGTTCTTTATCTCCAGTAAAGGGCTGAGCAGGACCTGTTTACTGTGCTTCAATTAGTAATTGCAGTGCGATTCTGATTTCCCTATAGTCCAATATCTTCTATTTTTTTTTTTTTTTTTATTTTCATTTTTTTTTTTTTTAAAATTGTCCTACGTCTTCTAAGTATAGTAGTATACACAATTCGTTGTCTTTTTATACAGCACAATTCGTAAGTTCAAATGAAAAATAAATATGGTATTTGGTGGTAGTAATTTCTATTAATTATAAAAAATAAAATATTTTTGTGGAATTTTTTGTAATTTTTGCTTTTTAAACATGGTTTCTGCTGAGATAATTTTCATGTTTTATAAATTTATCAAATCCAAC
Organism: Pachyrhizus erosus; assembly: GCA_026544285.1. Classification (NCBI taxonomy): domain Eukaryota; kingdom Viridiplantae; phylum Streptophyta; class Magnoliopsida; order Fabales; family Fabaceae; genus Pachyrhizus; species Pachyrhizus erosus. Next base: position 17,359 of record JAMLFT010001657.1, read on the forward strand.
CTAGCTTTTTTTTTATATAGTTTTAAGATTACTTTACTTCCAAGTTTATTATAGTTGGTAATGCATAATAATCACAAGTTCTAGCATAATCCAGCTTAAAAAAGTGTTAGCTTAATGGGTGCATACTGTCCTGTAATTTATGTCATGGAAAAGTTATATTCAAATTACATCTTACATAATTTGTGTTTCCTAAACTGATTATATGAATGCTTTATAGGGAATTTAGGATAGCTTTCATATTCTTTAGTTGATAACCTGTAGGCAATCGTAACAAATGATGTGTGATTTATTAGTAATTTAGTACTATAATGTACAAGTGTTTTACCCCTTTTGGTTTTTAGTTCAATACTGTGTATAATATTTCCATACTTGGCAAATTATTGGTTTAGAAAGTTTTGACTTGATTCATAGCTCAAGCTTAAGCGTTTTTTGACATAAAATAGGATGTTGACCCCTATTAAGTGCAAATCATTGAAATGCTACATAACAGTCTGAAAGTTTGGGAATGTGTAACAATATGAACTGAACATTGTATGCCACATGGAAGTGTTGCCATGCACACTGTTTCCATACTAATGAATAAACTTTATTTTTATTATTTTGGATCAATTTTGTGATTTTTATTATTTTAAATGTTATCTTTATGTTATTTTTTAAAATATTATTAATTTATCTAATTAAAAACCTGCACACTGCTGTCATTTAAATGACTTAACTGATTTTACTTATACATAATTAAAAATCACTTCAAACAATATATCTAATTGAATCACCATAACAATACATATTATTATAAATATTAGAGGTACTAGTATGAGTTTTTTGTTCCTTTAAATTTATATCCACATAAGTTGGCATTTTATTCAGCTCATTTTTGTAATTTAAATAGATTTTATTTTATATAATTCGTAACCGTTTCGCTTAATACATAAATAAATGAGTAAGTTTATGGGATAAATTAAATAATCAAAAATAATTTTTTTAAAAAATAACTCATAATTGTAAATTCATTTATAGATATAAACACAAAACAAATAAAAAAATTAACTAAAAAAATAAAATGTCAATTTATAAAGATTGTAGAATTACCCGTTTAACCTACGAGTTAAATGAGAGGATAAAATAGTTCATTTTTCAAATGAGTTACAAAATAAAAAATTCATTGTTCGAGTTGTGGGTTATATTGTCAGCCTACTAGCATAAGTTTGTATGTCCAACTCTAATAAATATATAACTAATAAATATTATAAAAATATTAAAATAAATAATATAAATATTGTATATTATTATATGTAATTAATAAAAGATAAATATAAATGAAATAGAATTATAAAATCATAATGAATTTTATAGATAACCCATTTAATAAATTAAATATAATTATAAAATAATTATAGATTAAATATAATTATAAAATCAATAAATGAAAAATAAACATAAAATTTTAGCCACATACAAATTAATGATAATTTGACTCAGATTAGATCTACTTTAACTTTATTATATCTATTAATGATAAGTTTGCATAAATTAAGGTTTAAAAATTAAATAAATCAAATTTTTATAAGTAAATCAAAATTTTAAATTTTAAAGAAATCAAAATTTGCAAATCAAATTAAACTAAAAGAAATAAAAAAAAAAAGACAACTGTTATTAACTTTGGATTGATTTTGTAATTTTTATTATTTAAATTTTATTATATTACTAATTTATGATTTTAATAAGTTTAAATGTTATTAAATAAGAGTAAATGAATTAATTTATGTATAATTTATTTTTAATAATTTATAATTTATGACTAATAAATTATCATATTTTTTTTTGGAATTTGAACAACTTCATTATAATGGAATTTCATTTTTTCTATTTACTTTCTTCATTTCCTTTTTCATATTCTGCTGAGGATCTTTTTGACTTCCAATGGAGCGTGCCAATTTATTCATGATCAATGCAACAAAAATTAGCAATACTTCAAATAATATTTCATGCAAAGTGTGATGAGCCGCAAGGTAAAATAAAAATTGAAAGAAAAAATAATATATATATATATATATATATATATATATATATAATAAATAAATTTAATAATAAAAATAAATAATGAATCAAACATCTTTAATACTTAATAAATAATTTACATTACTCATCATGAAAAATTAAGATTAGCAAAAAAACAATAACCTTACACTATTTATAACTTAGAGCTTCCTGTTTACATCTATATAAAAGTAGAATATGTTTATATAAGAAAATAAGATAAAATAAAGTCTAAGTATACCCCCTACTCGCGGCTACTAAGAGCTTTTATAATTGACTCCTTATTTTGTTATAACTAGTGATAAACATTTACATTATGGTAGGAGAATAAGTCTAGTACATCTAGGCTCCCTTAGATAAACTATATATAGCAAAATAAAACATATCAACAATCCACAATTTTCAGTACCTATAATCCATCTACATAACTAGTATGGTCTTCATGTGATCCTTCTAGCCTGTTCACTACTTAGCACCAATAAAATTGAGAGAAAAAATACAACCAAGAAAGAGTGAGACTTTATAGTAATGTATGTTAAAGGTAGGAGAGTAAAAATCCATACCATACAAACTTTTCTTACACATACAAACTTATCAAATGATACATTCTTATTATATAACTGATAAAAAAAATTCAAGTTTATCATAGACAAATATATTAATATTACTCTCAACATAATCACCCTTCAAACACATGTAGTCATACTTATACTAATCATTACAAAAATCTAAAATTACTACTTATATATATATATATGTATATATATCAAGCCCACACAAAACTTGAAAAGTTAATTCTCTTATATGCATGTAGTGTATGATTTATTTGTTAGGTATTACTAGTTTTTCATTAAATGATGTCATGCAAGAGGCACCTATGTAGGATTTATATGGCTTCTCGACACTAAGCCATGGAATAACCCAATAGCTTAGAGTGGCACTAAGCCTGGATTATTACAAAGTTTGGGGTGGCATTAAGCTTGGAGTATCACTAAGTTTGGGATGGCGCTAAGCCTGGAATGTCATGATGCATGATCCATTTCAATATTATTCTCTAGCTATTAAAGTTGAGAGAGATGAAATAAATTTTCATGGGAAACACTTACCCCTTCAAAAAAAAACTTTTCATTCTTTTTTTCACAAACATTTTTTTCCTCATAGGTATCCAATTCACAAGCATTGAATAAAAAGAAATGTTTAAAGCTAATAAAACCCCTTGTAATATTTTACGAGCAAAAAAGCTATAAATTGCAATATACTAAGCAATTTGATAATAAGATCATATAAATATAGGTATAAATGTAAATAAATAAAATTGAAGAAACATAATATAAATTTATTAAAACTAAAAGCTGCACATAAAAAATCATACATTAGGTTGAAAATAATAAAGAATAATAAAGGGGAGTTTGGATGAGGAAAATCTCAAAAATAGAAAACTCAGTGTTTAGGACTGGAATTTTGTAGAGAGTCTCTCAAAAGCTTAATAAAACACTTAAAATTTTCTCTAAATTTTGCAACTACCAAAACTTTCTCAAATCTCGTCTCATTTCATAGCCAAAGAGTACACCCTGCATAATTTATTCCATCTTCATACTTATCCTATCTAATTTATAGTTAATTCTCTAAAAATGAAAATTCACTTATTCCACACTTGGTAGGATCCTTGTCAAGTCTATTTCCAACTAAAATTACATAGCAATTGTCAATCCATGCTAAAAATTACAATTAGTCATTTTAATCCCACAACAACATAATATCATGGTCAACAGGATAGGTTGCAATATAAAATTCACTAAAAATTACACAAAACTCATAATGACATGGGACCAAAACATTGTAGAGAGGACAAACAAATTTACAATACTACCAAAGGGAATTAAAAACAAAGGTCTGTAGCATACACAATGCAAACTATAACACATGAGTGATGTTATCTCACAATTCCAGCATATAGTATGAGATGTTTTAAGTCATTCCTTCACTTCTAAAATATTTCTAATTACCTATTGATCAAAAGTGTAGTTTACCTGTAGACCTTTTTCTTTAACCCCTAATTGTCGTAAAATTCTTTTATGAAAAGCGTATTGACAAACGAAAACTTGAAGAGACTTAACACTTGAGATTAGGGAAATGAGATCAAGATCATGGTTACAGTGATGAAAAAACCTCTTGTTATGCTTTGACTAGAATAAAGGAGAGGATGACTTGAAACTAAGAAGATATAGAGAGTGAGGTTTGTTGCACCTTAAAGAACAAGGAAGAAGGATGGTGATAGTGGCTCAATTGCTTTTGTTTGGCATTTTGTAGAGATAGGCTATTAGAAGGGATGAGAGATTTACCCAATTGATTTACAAAAGGTTATTGGAGGTGATCGTAGAGGCTTGGGTGTCACTCAAAGAGAGTAGTTATGAAAGGGTATGTGGCAGTGGAGTAAAGGGTACTACGAGCTAGTTGGAAGCATAAGATGGGGAAAAAATTGAATACCTGTAGAGGGAATTGACTTAACAATTTTAGGGGTAAAGAAAAAAATAATAAAATCAGTATAAATTTATTTTGATATAAAATATATATAATTTAGGATATAAATAAGATGATCACAAAATAAATTTGGATATTAAAGAAATTATTTAAAATATTAGAAATAACTATAACAATTATTTTAAAGAATTGAACTAACAAAGCAAATAACAGAAATTGTTATAACAACGCTAATGTCTCTAAAATTTAATCTAGGTATATTATAAAAATAAAATTTAGATTTTATTGAGATGGTACACATATATTAATATAATTATTTTAGAATTTGGACAATTTAAGAGATAGAATTTGTGTTCATAACTTGACTCTAAAAGAGTTACAAAATGTTTATTCTTCCATACATAAATTAATGGTCATGAAATCACTAAACCATGGATTACTCTTTACTTGTAAATCTTAATCTATTATCTACAAACTAACAATAATAATAATAACTACCTACGTAAACACATTATAGACTAGTATCCTAAAATAGGATGTTACACAATCAGATTCAATAACCTTATAATATACAAAATAATACAAAACAACAAGGTTGTATAGAAACATGGTCTTGAATAATCAACAAAATTTATGTATCTTACTCTTAAACCATTTTTTAAGTAATTAGTTGCTTACATAACAATGTTAATATATTTTTTAAAATAGATGGAAACATAATTGAATAGGTGGACAACAATTAACAACTTTATAGAACCCAATATCCGGATATCTTCCATTTTAATGGTCATGACTAGGTTTCAAGTTTGACAAAAACAAATACTAATAATAAAATTAGCCAAATGAGACGAAAAATCATTATTTTCAACAATAATAAAAATTTTAATGTTTAACTTTAGGTAACAATTTATAAATTTTTTTTAACATGTTATACCTTTTCATTAAAAATTTAATTAAAACTATTATGTGCTTCTTTTAATTTACAGATAAAAATAGAATTCCATCAAATTACATTACTATGCAGAAAGAGTTATGTGTCATTTATATTGTTTATGATTTCTTATGATAATATTTTTTATATTGTTTATGTTTTTTCATTTTTCATTATTTCATTCAAATATTTTTGAGTTATCCATTATATGTTTATATTTTATTTTTAACCATTTTAGAAACAAATTACAATTCTGAACTGGGATCAATGTCTTCTCAAATACACAACGAAGAAAAGTCATTTTAAGAACCTTATTTATCTTAAAAGTTCTCAATATCCATAAATTCTGAATGTACTTATTTCCCTTTTCAAGATCTAATTAAAAATTCAGGTCATAATTCTTTACTTCAACTTCATTTTAATATATATTGAATTGAAAATTTAGTCATTTTCATATCATTAATATTTTAATTTTTTTTAATCATGAAAATGCATCATCTGAATCTCAATTTATAAATCCTTCACATTTGTTGTTCAGGCATCAAATGCAATTCAATCAATACCTTATATTCATTTAACGATTGAAGAAAGTTCTGGAAGTCTAATTCTTCTAAATATTATATTATACTAATTATTAGATTATTCAATTATTATATTCACTATTAAATTTTAATAAATTAATAATTTATAATTTATACTTATGTTAAATTATAAATTATATTAAATTAAATATTTATATCTGATTAAATTATATAAATGATATTTAAGATATCAATTACAATTATAATTATAATTAAATAATTAAAAATATTATATATATATATATATATACACACACATATATATATATATTCTTTTTTTCTTCTCTAGGATGCGATTCAATGTTAGCTATATATGAGAATGTTGAGTGTCAAGGTTAGTTAATTTTTAGTTTAATAAATAAACAATCAATTTTTGTTAATGTTTATTTATTGTTTCTGCTATATTTTATAAAAATTTATTTGAAGTTATTTTTTTTATTAAAGAAAATTATGGTGCTAATACTATATAACAGATCTTGTAGATCATGAAGATCCTTCATATATTTGTAATAAATGTTATGCTCGAATGTGGTCTGACCAAAAAATTGACAAGTTATCAAAACCAACTCAACTTGAGTTTTCCATGTGTTGCATGATAGGAAAAGTTAAACTTCTATTTCTTAAACAATCTCCTTCACTGCTTGAATAATTGATAAATGGAAAAGATCATAGGAGGTTAAATTTCAGGCAGAATATAAGAACTTATAATTGCATGTTTTCATTCACTTACATAGGAGGAAAAGTTGAAAGCTCATTAAATGAAGGAGGTAGTTCACTGCAATTCATTTTGGGTAGCCAAAATTATCATCGCATTGGTAATTTGCTACTAGAAGAAGGATGTAGATCAAAATTTGCATAAATTTATATTTATGAAACTTTTAATGAGACATAATAAATGTAGCAATTTTAGGTATTCAGTTATTTCAAAAATTTATTTATTAATTATTTTATATTTACATTTTTTAAAAAAAATTATATTTTATATTTTTTTTTCCAGTTTGTTATGAATTTGGGTTTATAATTATGTATATTAATATAGTTACTTATAAGTATCGCTTATTCTTTTTGTAATACAGATCAAGTAAAGAAGTTAAAAACAATGGAGGAATAGATGAGTCACTGGTTAAGCACTTAACTGAAATGGTAGATGAGTATAATCAATTAACAATTTTTTTTTAGGAAGGTTCGCGATTATTTATATGAGAATAATATCATAAATCTATCTTTGAGGTTAATCAGAAATTGATGTAAAGATACAATAACTCATAATTTGCCAACTTCTGATGAAATTGAAACATTAGTAGTTGGAGACTTTGAAAATTTGGATGGGGAAAAGGATATTATTATCCAAAAAATATATAAACAACTTACAAGAATTTATGAGACACATCTACTTTTCATACCTCTTAGATATCCAATGTTATTTTCATATGAAGAAGATAAATTTATTGATAACATTCTCGTCAATGATGATTGTGCTAATGAGAAAAGTTCTAAAAGATAAAGGATCTTAATGAGAGATTTTATTGTCTTTAGAATTTAAGATAGACGTGTAAAGTATGGTAATATTGCTAAGTTTAGCAAGTTGTTTTAAAAATTTATTGTAGATTGTTACACAATGATAGAATCTCAAAGATTAAATTTCATACAAATGAATTAAAAAGTTATTAGATTTGATTTGTTTTTTGAACTTCAAGAAGCTATAGTTAGAGGAGAAACTAATTTAGCTTCTATAGGAAAATGTGTTGTATTACTAACGTCTTTCACAGGTGTCGTGAGATATATGTTTAACAATTGCAAAAATGCAATGAAAATTTGTAAAAAATTTAGTTATCTAGACTTTTTCATCACCATAACATGCAATGACAATTAGAGAGAAATTAAAGATTTTGTGAGTTCATGGGGTTTAATAGCAAGTGATAGATCAAACATTGTTTGTAAAGTATTTAAAAGGAAACTTGATAACTTGATAGTAGATTTTAAAAAGAAAGAAAAATTTGGACCTTTTATTGTAGGTAAAATATTTACTATAATTATGTTTAATTATGAATTTTGTTGTATATTAAAGATATAAATAACTTTTTTTATATTACTTTTCATTCTTACATAAACATATACATATGAGTTTCAAAAGAGAGAGCTTTCTTATGCTCATATTTTATTATGGCTAACTGTTAAAATCAAGTTGAAAACAAGAACAAATATTAACAAATTTATATCTGCAGAACTTCTTGATCCCACCATATATCCAAAATTATTAGTAATTGTATCAAACTTCGTGATACATGGGTCATGTGGTCCAGCAAACTTGAAATCCCTATGTATATAAAATAGAAAGTGCTCCAAGTATTATCCAAGACCTTTTTTTTGTTCCATAATTATTGATGAAGGTGGATATCCCAGTTATAAAAGGTGTGACAATGAATTATTTGTTTTAAAGAAGGGTCAAATTAGACAATAATTTTTTGGTTTCTTATAATGTCCATCTTTCAATGAGATATCAAGCTCATGTAAACATAAAGTACTACAACAAAACCAACTTCGTAAAATATTTTTTTAAATATGTCAACAAAGGACCAAATAGAGCTACAAGTGAGATTTTTTAAAAATTTAAACAAAAAAGTTAGGTAGATGAAATCAAACAATATTATGATTGTAGGTATTTGGCTCCTTGTAAAGCTATTTGGAGGATTTTATCATTTGACATTCATTAGAGATGACCTTCAGTTCAACGACTTACATTTCATTTTTCAAATAAACAAGTTGTCAATTTTGACAACATTAAATCAATCTTGTAAAGAAATGAAGACCTTAAAACTATGTTCTTGGCTTGATTTAAGGCTAACAAAAAAATTGAAGGAGGAAAGGAAGTGGTGTATGTTGATTTTCCAAATAAATTTGTTTATGACAAGGATGCTAAGCAGTGGCAACCAAGGAAACAAGGATTGTGTGTTGGTAGATTGCATTATGTTCCCTCAGACACTAAGAAGTTATTTTACACTAGGATTTCACTAACTGTTAAAAAATGATGCATATCCTACCAAATTATTAAAACATATAATGAAATAACATACAAGACTTGTCAAGAAGCATGCTACACACTTGGATTATTAAATGATGATAGATAATTCATGGATGTAATTGAAGAAGCAAGTGAAATTGTGTCAACACACCAATTAAAAAGGTTATTTGTTACATTTTTATAATGAACTCAATGTAAAGACTTTTATTTGTATGGTATATCACATGAAAGTTGTCAAGTGATGAAATTATAAGGAATACATTAAATATTTTAGGTATTATTCATTGATCAAATTACATTATATATTTTGGTTTTTATAATTTAATTCATATTTAATTTCTTTTTATTATTTCTATTTTATATTTATAATTCGATAAATATTAATATCATATACAGATCTTCAAATACTTGAACAAGAGTTGGAAAATTTATGTTTAATCGAATTGAACAAATTGCTTTTAGTAAATAATAGATCTCTTAAGGATTTCAATTCAATGTTTTCTCCATATTATGACAATGATTATGATTATCATAACAAATTGTTGACTAATGAATTAAATTATGATAAAGAAGAGTAAACTAGAATTCGTGTCCATAACAAAGAATTACTTGTGACTAAATTATGAAATTGTTACGTCGAATTCTAGTGATTTTTTCGTATATGGATATGGTGAAACTGGAAAAACACGTGTATCTACATGTATAAGATTGAAAGATATAATTTTTTAAATGTAGCTTTTAGTGGAATTGTTTCTTTACTTCTTCCAAGAGGTCAAATTGTTAATTCATTATTTTGCATCTCATTAATTATAAATAAAAATTCTACTTGCAACGTAAAATAAAGAAGTCTTAGAGCTAAATTATTATTGCATGCAAAATTGATAATTTGAGATGAGACTCTATATTAAATAGGATGTGTTTTGATATTATTGGTCGGACTCTAAGAGATATTATGAGATTGTAAAATAAAAAAACTTAAATAAACCATTTGGAGGAAACATAGTAATGTTTGGGGGGTGGGAGAGGACTTAAAACAAATATTGTATGTTAAAATTTTTAATATATTATAATTTATCTTTCATAATATTAAAAAAATTATCTACTAAACATAATTTTTTTAAAAATTATATCAAATTTAACATAAATAAATGTGATATATGATATTTAATTATTTAAATATTGTTTAGAAAATTTTATTATTTTTTTCATTCACTTAATTTTATTTTCAATATTTTTAAGAGACGTTAAATTAATGAATTCCAAAAAAATTGATTTTAATAGAATAATATGTGAATTTTTTTAGTTAAAATTATTTTTTATTTTAATTTTTATTATGTAGTTTAATTTGTTTGTAAAAAAATTATTTTCAAAAAATAATAATATAAATTTTAAATTTATAATTGTATTGAAAAATAAAAAAACTTTAATTATCTTTTATCATTTCTTATTAGCCAATAATTTTTTTATTGTAAAAAATTAATTGATTTTAAAATTTTTCAATAATGTAAGAAATTAATAAAATTAATAATATTTTCTTATATATTTTAAAAAACAAACACTTCCCCTTTGACTTGTTCTTGCATTGTACGTGTCTACGTAGTGAACTAGATGTTGAAGAAAAGATAGCTTAGTTGCTAACAATTGGTAGGACCATCTCCAAATTGAGCATTTAGACAAGATGTGGGAAGGTGCTAGTAAGAAAAAAGGTGAGGAATATTTTCTTGGCTTCTTTGTGAAAATGATAGAATTGATGTAAGTGTGGAGGGATCATTACTCATCTTTTCTGCAAATCAATTTTGGTAGGTATTTAGTCAGAGGGTCAATATTCTATGCATATGAATTAAATACTGTTCATTCTATCTTTTTTTTATTTCCTTTTGCAAAACATATATATTAATTTAAAAAAAGTAAACATATATATTAATTAAAAAAAAAAGTAAACTATGATATAACATTCATTTCCTCCTCAAAAAGATTTCTTCTTCTATAAGTCCATGTCTCCGATATCCCGTGTCAACCACATAAGCTTTTTTACACCAATGATATGTAATTTTAATATATATATATATATATTGTGAAGTAAAAATAAAAAATAATAAAATAAGAAACCCACAATTATATTATTAGAATTAAGAACATTTATTATATTTTTTTTATTTTTGTATAAAAAAAAACATATAAAAAAGGAAGAGAGGAAAGTACAGCCTATTAAAGTTACCAAATCCTTCCACAAAAATATTTCTCAAGTTACTTAGTCTTCTTCTATTTCCCTTTCATCAAATAGTCAATTTTTTAATATCTCTCCTTCTCCTAAAACATTACTTACCATAACTTTTATACTAGACAGAAATAGAGTGATGTGACCACCTAAAGAGACATTTATTTTTATTTTTCCAAAACGTTAATCTTTTTCTTTAATTTATTGTGCCTATATAGGTGTGATCGCACACATCTCAATCTTAAAATTCAAATAGAAACAAATTCAATCCTGACATTAACTTGAAGTTTCTCTAAGACATTTTAGGAAAAAATTAGATGCAATTCCTTATGAATTTCTAGGGTTATTTTGGAATTAAATTAGAGATTCATCTTAGAATAACTTAAGTTAATTTTTCAAATCTTGACGTCTAAATTGTCTGACGTGTTAAAGGCATAAGCATTAGAATGAGACATTTCATCAATAAATTAACTTTAATGGAGATGGGGTCCATGTCACCCTAAAAAGATGTACATGTTGGAATCTCTCTAAATCATCAATTATACTTCTTCCCTTCTTAAATAACTGTAATTTAATGTTTATAAACATAATTAATATTTTTATTTTTTAATAAAATATTAAAATATTTATTTTAATTTTATATTTTAATAAATATTATTATTTTTAAAAACTTCATAATATATTTAATAAAATTTTAAAAATAAAAATATTTTATAATAAATTCTATTTTCTTAGAATATTTTTTAATCTATATAAAAAAATTTAAACTTCAATTATTTTGAGATAAAAAAAAATATATGTTAAGAATTATATAAAACATTTCCTATAACACAAATA
>JAMLFT010001658.1:0-29462 GCA_026544285.1 Pachyrhizus erosus
AATATATTTTTAAAAGATTAAAAAATAATTCAAAAATAATTTTTAAAAAATTAAAAAAAATTATTTTATAAAAACCAAAATATTATTTAAATTTATCTTTAATCATAGTACACAAATACACACAATGATTCAAGAATTTATGGATTACAAGTTTTTAATATTCATGTAAAGATAATGATATTACTTTCAAGTACCCTTACCATTATAATTAGGTTGACTTAGCATATTTTCTCTTGTATAATTTTAATATTGCTCGTAAGCTATCAAACGTCACTTGTGTCAAATTTACAGCCAATGTCCACTTCAATATTTTTTTTTAGCGAATTGACTTTATTCGCATCGCACGAGCAACACCTATATGTTTTTGTTGTGAACATATAAAAAAATGTTTATAAATATTGTTTATTTAGAAAACATTTTGAGATCAAATTGTTAAAATTATAAAAAAATTACTAATTCGCAGAAAAATAAAATTGAAATAATCAGTTTTCAAACAGGTTTAAAAAATATAATCTGTAAAATTAAATAAAGAATAATAATTTCCTTACACTTTAGTTAGAAAACAAAAACTTAAACAATTATATTGGCATCATTTTTTGAAAGAATTATATGGACGTCATACCAAGAAATTGCATCAAATTCAACACAGTTTTTCTTCAAGTTATGGCTAATTTTATTGATTCCAAGCAATCCAAATTCTGTTGTATTGAATTACCCACTGTCACCGACATATTGACATGCATAAACCATTTCTTCACACGTGTGATTTCTCACTACGGTAATCAAAAGAAATAAAAATGACCCTCCTTGATAAAGACACAAAAAAATTATCCACTCATTAATATATCAAAATTTAACCATCTACTTGTGTGAGGACATATGTGCTAAACTATTACAACAACAAAATTGAGTCACGAACGTTCAAGAGGATTTTTTTTTTTAAGAACCAAATAAAAATTGTGTTGTATAATAAGCAATAACCAGAATAATTATTTGTCTGTGATTCACATCCAAAGCTGTCTGCCAAATAGAGGCCTTTCCATTCACACATCTCCCTCGTTAGGTTCGGTTCACGTATTACTACCCATCTTCTTCATCTGGTGTGCTAAACATAATGGTGTTAAAAGGTTTTGAATTTTCTTATCACAAATCCTCAAATCCATGCTTAGCATAAAGTTATTATTATGTTATGGGTCCCAATTTCTTCAGCTGCTGTAAGAATTATCCGTATCTTCTCACTTCCAAAATACAAATTCTCGTTGTCCACATCTTTCAACTAATAACTTATTGGAGCACGTGAATTCCCAGTTTTTGATACTTGATCCCCTTGCCAGTGCAAAGTTTGATGTTAAGAATTTGAACTTTGATTACTGTAGACTTATTTTTGATAAATTGGGGAGACATAAGATTTAAAATTCCTAAAATAATTATTCATAAGGGCGAATTCATCTTCAGTCATTTTATTATACAATCAAAGGAAGATAATAAAGGGTGTAATCATATTAAATAGAAATAACGGCCTTATCATGTATTAATGACAAATCTTCAATAGAAGAGAAGGTTCCTTTAAAACACTCAATATATTAAAGAAGTTGACAGCCTAGATGTTCAAAATACAAATTTATCTTAAATAACATAGAATCATTACTAAAATTATAAAATAGCTTATAAGTAAAATAATAAGACCTAATTGCATTTTTACCTACAAAATTTCCTAGTCTCACGAATTTTGTCTTCAAATAATTTTTTTTTTACGAATTTGGGTCCAATTTGAAAAGGTCACAATATTTTATGATAAACTGAATTAAACTAATATCATAAATCTTTCCACTGGAGGGCTTCAAACAAATTGTGTTCTAACTGTTTCTCTGACGTTGGAACATACGAGCTTCCTTCACCTTCCTACGCCCTACGGTAACTTATCCCAAGCCCTTGAACCATGCAAAGCAAGAGGATTCAATGAAAGAGAGATGGTCAATCTCCTATATTAGTTTCTAGCTTTTATTTTTGCCTTCTCCTTGTACTAATATAAACTTCTTATGTCTTGTATCCTCCTCAAATTTCATGCTGCTTAAGGGATATATGTTTGATTTTAACTCAATTTTAAGGATAGATACATGCCTGCATACTTAAGAGGAACCTTTTCCTTTAACATGAGGCGTCTTATATCTCAATTATTTCCTTACATAACCAAACCAGTATAATGCCTTTGCAATTAATTTATGGAATCCAAAACATAGATATGGCACGTTTGCCATGGCCTTCACAAGTCTGGCTTCTTTTATCAGTTAAGGGTGGTGTTTGGATATGTTTTTAATTTCTGCTTGTGCCACTATTCGGTTCTTGTGTGTTTTTTCCGTTATGGATGCATGACTTAGTTTCTCTTCCAAGTGCTCACTGCATTGAGGCAATCCACCACAAATGCTTCCAAAACCGTTTCTATAACTTCAACCTGATCCTCTAGATATTGAATTCCTAAAGCTAACAGGATCAAGATGCAGTCACACAAGGCACTGTCCTTTTTAGCATCAGGGTATACTTCCATGACCATGACTCACCTTCCCCAGTAGCATCTAAGTCAACAACACTCAATCAAAGGATTACCTTGTTCCTGAGCAACATCCATCAGAGTTTGGGATGTTGTTATACTGTGGCAGCAAGGAATCCTCTACGAATAGCAACAGCTAATGAAAGGGGAAAGACGAAAGAACCAAGTACTGAGTTAAACATATGCATCTCATATCCTTCTTTGTTTCATCAAGATTTTGCCCTGGTAATGATAAATCTCTCAGATTTCCAAGTGTTAACGCTGCCTATGGGACAGACTCAGCTCAGTTGTTCAAAGGTTGCATGTCAGTGTTAACAAAGGATGGTAGCTCACGACCCAATTTAGGATTGTATGCATTACATTTTAATTGCCAATTTAAGTTCGGAATAGTTAGAAAATTTATTTTAAATATGTTTATGTATTTTCTAGCACAAATAACTAAACAAAAGCTGAAAGTTACTATGATCTAAGTATGTTTGAGAAATGAGAAAATTGGCAAACAAGAAAGTTAGACTGTTACTTATACTGTGAGAAACGGTTATTATGCACGAATAATATGAATTAAGTTCAACCAATAACCAGAAAGTATCCCCAAAGGATGGAAATCTCTGAACGATGGGGGTTAAACTAAAACAGACTCATTAATACAACACACTATAGAAACGAAAATAAGAGGCACAAATTAGTGAATAAAATTGATTTCCTATACACTACAACATTTGCATTGTGGCTAATTGGTTATCTTATCTCAATCGGATTGGGCCAAGTCTTTCCTTGGAGGGTTTGAGGCTGACACAGGGCTGAGGAACAGATAACTCTGATTGTATGTCCCTGAAAAACTTGTCCACGATATCTAAATAGACAGGGCTCTTAAGGCGAGAATAATAGTGGAGTGCCTCTTCTATGTCTAGTACATGCTCTAGATTACCCGCATCCATCATATCCATTGCCTTCATCTTTTGTGCTAAAACAAGAGCTTTCTTGTTCATGTTTTGCGAATTAAAGTCCTCTTTTTTTCTGAGGTGTGAGCTTCGTTTGTTCTTCTTCTCTTGCGCTCTCTCCTCATGGATGCTCTTCTGTGGATTTTGCTTGGAAAAACACATGAAGCTTCCAGTACATGTAGCATCTTCCATTGCTGACCTGGACATATTGTTGTTACCATACATCTTTATTCTGCCAAGGTCAGACTGCAGCAGGTCATAAAACTCATTGTAAAACTGGTCGCTTGTGTGAGTTCTTGCATTGCCATTTCTACAAAGGAATGGGTTGAAGGAAAGAGATCTAGGAAGTTTTTGGTACTCTCCAAAGAATAAAGACGAGAAATTTCGGAAGCTTTTGTGTAAGAAAACTTTGGTCTTGCGAAAGGTTTCTTTTATCAGCATTTGTGGTTCTACAGTGTAAGGGAGTGGCTTTCTCCAAGCGGCTCCATCTTCAAGGGCAGTCATAGTTTTAATCTGCTTTGGTCCTCCAATTGTGTCCACATTCAAATTAACAAATAAAGAGACGTGCGGTTGGTAACTTGTTTATTAAGGTCACCAAAAAGACAAACCAATGTGTTTCCTCTGGCTAGCTTTCAATTCTACCTTTTTGTCTACGGCATCTCATGCTCTCTGTCCCTTTCAGATCCCGTCCCTCTCAGCTCGTGACTATATGGTAAATTAGTAATATGAAATATACAAGGTCAGATGGTGTTTTGAGGTCCTAGATTTTGTTTCTGCACGGAGGTTACTCCTCTTGGGTTAAAGATATTTGAAGAAGAGATTATAGGTCTTTGGACTTTGTCTTGTTATGACAAAGTGCTGTAAAAAGTCAAGCGGATTAAGATGGAAAGCTAATGAGAGTGGGTGAATAAAAGATTAAGCTTCGGTTCCCTAAACCAAGTAGTCCTCAATTGAGTTATTCAAAGGAGATCTATGCACTGATAAAAGAAGAGGAGATCTATGTGCT
Organism: Pachyrhizus erosus; assembly: GCA_026544285.1. Lineage (NCBI taxonomy): Eukaryota > Viridiplantae > Streptophyta > Magnoliopsida > Fabales > Fabaceae > Pachyrhizus > Pachyrhizus erosus. The sequence goes on from JAMLFT010001658.1 coordinate 4,496, forward strand.
TTTTTGTCGTGCAATTTGATTTTTACTTTTTGGTACTACGGTTATTAATTAATGCACCTCAAAAGCAGATTCAGACATTGATTTTAACAGAAAATTCAGTATGTCACTGAGAATAATTAATGGCACACATGCTCATAATTCTCGAAACAGAATCTCTTAGGAGCCCATTTGTTAGGAACCCAGATTAGAAAATAGAAAAAAGAAAATAAAGATGGTAATTCCTCCGAGGATTTTGCCCTCTCAAAGGATTTTTCCTCAGAGAGCAAAAATCAATTCTCAAATTACACAGGATAGAATGCCTCTTCCATTACATCCTCCTCCTATTTATTTACCCCTCAAATCCCCTCTGACTAACCCGTCTACTAACTAATACAATAATTGTCCTAACTATTAACTAACCACCTAACTCCTAACATAATTTCTGCAGCTGTAAATCCAACGGTATGAAGTCCAGTTTAGATCCAAAAGATGCAATTGTGATCTTAAGGGGCAGTTAAGTTGGTCAATAATTTCCCGAATTACCATCTATCCCTAGGGCTTCTAAAGGAGAAAACCTTATTATTTTGAAAGAAATAGGTGCATGGTCCCCAATCTACAGTCAGGCTACAGTGAGGAGTGCATTCCATTTGCTGCACTGGCCACTAGTGGACACTTGCCAGTGTTTTAATTCTTTCACCCACCTCTGTACAGAATTACGAACTTAAAACAACAGTCTTAAGAGGTTGGTACATACCTACTACTTCTCCAAATGCTATTTGCCCTGTGAAGAAAGCTACTGACCTCTGGCAACTGACATTACTTAGGAAGCATAAACACAGGCTATAAGGGCGAAAACAGCATATCTTATTCACGAATATACCGTGCGATTTGCCAGACTGATTAAATATGACCTATCTTTAATTACTAATCAATTATTTCAGAGTCAGTGAACCCTTGTGCTGTTCAATTTAGAGCTGATGCCGGTGACAGGAAAGTAAGGAACCTTTTACAAAGCATTAAATATTTATTGTTTTTAAATGTACCAAAAAAAATGTAGTGTTTTTGCTCAAATCCCATGTGGATGAAGAAATGAATCGAAAGTGCTTCGAACTATCTTTGATTATGAAACAAAAAGAAGCGGGCTAAAGCTCAGGCATGTAAAACGAGTACAAGTTATATTGGAATCTGGGTGCCAAGACTGGTTGATTTTATGCATGTAAAATATCTGACACCATACTTGCCCTTGAGTCTAAGATCAACATACTTTTTAGTTTCTAAACCCAAAAGAAAGTTGCAGCCAAGTAGCCAACGTCAATTCCCTCATCATTGGATAGGGAATCCAACGTGTTTATATCGCATTCTTGGTCACAAAATATTCTAGTTAATGGCCTAAGCTGTGAGCCATACATGTTGATTAAAGTCAAATTAATCTGTTTTACATATCGATGTTGCCAATAATAGGATCGGATAGCATGTATTAGTCCCTATTAGTAAATTTTTAAGGGGATTATCAACTGGTATTTTGATAAAAACGGACAGCGAGCAGTCCTAAAATCCAATGGTTCAAATAAGTGTAAATAATGTTTAATGTTCATTTTTTTTTCATAATACGTTACTTTAAGTGGATTCAATTTCTTGTCATTTTAGGAGTCTATTTAGATAAACCTTTTCAAAATACATTCCAGATAAAGAAAAAAACAATATTTTTTTATAAATTAAAATATGCACACATAGGCTAATTTATAGAAACTCGCCCATGTGAGCCTTTCAAAAAGATAATTCTTAACTTATAAAAAGATTATGTCATTTGTTTTCTTGTTTTGTTTCTGGAAAAAATTATCTAAAAAGATCCTATGTAAAATGAACCCCAGAGAACCCTTACCTGAGATAAAATCTTAGATTGCAGAATGCCAATATTCCCTAAATAAATAAATAAAAGCGTACAGTTATTCAGTGTGGGATAACGGAAATTTTTTAGGTTTGCATGAAAACTCAGATGAATAATTATATCTACCACTCACTCTGATGATGAAAACGATCAAAACGATCAAACGTCAACTACACAAACTAAAGTTAAGCAAATTTTGATTTGCCAATTCATTTTGGTATCTTAAATGTCTTACTGATGAAACAACTTGAACTATTTACTAATCGGCCCAACTTCAAGTGTTTTTTTAAAAGAGCATTTGTGAAGTAAAAAGTATAAAATAAAATGAGGAAAGTCTTAGAAATGAATATGATGGGAATTTTATAAGATCTGCTGAAGGGACTAATAGAAGCGTGTTTTTTTTAGTTTGAAAAACTGATGCAACGACCTATGTACCTCCCCATAATTAATGGTAGAAGAAACAAGACGATCTTTTATCCACTGGGGGAGCTTGGTGACTGGGTGGGCAAAGCTCCGTTTTGAGGAATCAGATGCATACCTTGTGTCAACCAACAAAATTGCTGCATAGTCATTAATGTGACGGATTGCTCTACCTGAAACAAATAAACATATATTTATCAGTTAAGGTTTGGGGAAAACCCATTTAAGATGGGCACACGTAGCCAGACTGCACAACTGACTGACATATATGGACCCTGGATTTCTTCATGCAAGAAATAATTAGACTCAAATACAATTTTAATCCCTAAATACTTCAATTGTGAGATTTTGATCTCACATGTTCCAATACTGACAATTGGATCCTCAAACTTTCTCCCATTTACAATCAAGTCCCTCCATCTTGATTGCATTGAATATTTAATAGAATTAACTGTTGAAACAAACTAGGCATGTCCTAGTTAAATAGAGTGGATAAATAGAGTGCATCGGGTAAGAAACATAATATTTAAACTACAACGACCTGTATTAACTTAATTGTGTGTTGAGGATCTTATGATAAATTACTGTTTTTATGACAACAATTAACAATAAAAGAAATATCTTTCCATTATGAGCAAATTAATTACTTCAATATTAGCTAAAATCATATTAGAGGGACCTGATAAATGAGAAAAAACTTAAATGTACTAACAGACACAATTAGAACTGAGAAACTAATATTGCATAATCACAATATATGGGGAACAAAACATGCAAGACAAAAAATTCATTACTAGCTAATCACTGTTTTCAAAGACAAGTAATTCAATAGAGCTGGATCTCCAAAAGGTTTAACTCTGTAAGATGCATCTTAACTCTAGAGACTTCAATCTTAATTTTTTAGTAAACAATTTAAACAATTGACATCCTATGAAAAGTGGCTTCCACCAAATAATGCTCAACCTCGAGAGATCTACAATCCATAGAAATATCATTGTAACTTGTAAGTACGCACCTATTGATTGATTTACAGCTTTCATGCAGAGATTCTCATAGTACTCTTTTCCTCTGTGACTGCAACTTCTTAAAATGTCAAAACCACCTTGTACATCTCCACTGTATAGATCATAACTGGCAGAAACTCTAGGATTCTCAGGAAGATTTAAATTTCGAAAACCTTCAATGTGCTTTATCCTCTCCAACAACTCAATGTCAGACGGACTAGCATATGGCAGTCCAACCATGACTATACATCGGCCCATCCCATCACTTAAGTTGATCCCTTCAGATAACTTCGCACCAACAACAGCAAGGAGTATTGCACCACTATGAGATGCTTGGTTTACTTCCGAATTCATACCTGATAATGTATCAATGGTATCTTTATATTCCTTGAGAACAGATTCAACATCCATGTTATTTCTAGGTTCCCTAAAGACACGCTTCCTTTTTGTAATCCTTTCAAGAATGCCAGATGACTCCCAATGTTCATAGACTCTATTTTCATAATCAAAAGAAGGAAAGAAGACTACAATTCCTTCAGGAACCACAGTTACCAAATTACACAGCAAAAGACCAAGTTCTCGCATCTATAAAGAACAAGAGGCAGCACACTTAGACATTTTCCCCAATTAGTATTTCATAGAAATTAGACTGAAGAGTGATAAATGGAACAATGAGCTACTCACCATGTCTGGTGAGCTCCTGGAGCTGAAGCTAAAATCAAAGGAGCGTCCAGTAGGCCCACGTGTAACTGCAATTGGCATAATGCTATCAGGAGGGACAATATGACCACATGAAAAGAAATGCAACTGATTTGGTGGCAACCACGGAAAGAGTCGCTCCCTTGTCTCTTCTATAGGTTGAAGTGTTCCCCCTACTAGTACAACGGCATGTGCTTCATCTACAATCTAGCGAAAGTTGCATAGTTATTTTCTTCTTCACGATCTGTTCGGAAGAGAAACTTACAGCTATAAATCATTTCTAATTAAGGCAACAGTATCAGACAAACCTCGGAAAAAATCTTCTCTCCACTGAGCATAACATACTTCATATATCCTCCTTGCTTCCTGAGGCTCGTCGACCTAGACCTGGAAATTATTATCCTTCCATCACCATTGTTGTTTGTCAGTGATAGCAACATGTCAGCTAATGCTTGGAAAGCAGATACGCAGCTTCCATCCTCGGCATGTTCACCGATTTTATGGAGTGCTGATATTTTCTCCAAGGTAGCCAACTTTTCTCCATAACCACTAACCTGGAAAATCAAGTAAATTTAGAAATCACAATGACAACAGAATATTCAGAAGCATCACGTGGCATTCAGTCAGAAGAAAATGTATATATTAAGTGGCAAGATTCACCTTGTGCATAATATTACTTTCCTTTATATACTTTAACAATTTGACCAAGTTGATATTGTCTATGTTTAGTTCAAATAAAAAATCATTGATGGCCATTGTAAAATCAGAGGCTCTACTTTCTTCAGAAGCTTGATCTATATCAGGGCGAGTATCTATAAGATTTCCATCTTTATCATCAAGAAGTACTCGGAGAAAAGCTTGCACGAGGACCATCAGAGTTTGAATATATCTCCGATTAGAAGGTCCCAAAAGGTTTCGGAATCTCACAAAGTACCGTTCCACATGGCTGTGCACAGTCTCCAGCTGTAAAAAATAGAAGACAGCGATATAATAATTGATGAAAAATCAAAATTAAACATCCCAAATATATGTGTAAACAATAAATAACTTGCATAATGTTTGCAACTAAAGCTACAGAAATTGCCTATAGACTGACTTAAAAATCAAAATCATTAATTTCCCTTTGTTTCAAAGTCTTTCCAAGCCAATCACCTCAAATAAAACCTTGACTTAGCTCAGATGATTGGGAAGGCAATTCTGATAGAGTTCTGAGATTCAGGTTGTAATAAGTAGTAACAAGTAACAACTTTGTGGCAAAAGTACCCCAAAATTGTCTATACAAAAGCAAATTGCAAGTCTATATCAGCTTTTAAAAGACACTAGTAAAACTTCAATCAAGGTAGAGATGGAAATGACAATCTTACCTGAAATAAAGTAATTTTGGAGTCATACATGTTGATGAGTGAATCAGCTAAATTATGAGCCTCGTCTATTATAATAATATTGGATTTCAAATTCAGACCAAGTGCTTCACGAGATGATTTAGACAGAAGAGATTGATATGGTAGGACCACAAGATCAGCTCCCCGAACCATGCTTCTAGAGCCATAGTATGGACATGTTCCCATAGTTTTTCCAAGATTAGCAAGATCTTCAATATCCAAGGGCCCTTGTTGAGATACCTCACTCTTAAATTCTTGCTGAACTCTATGTTTTCTAAGCATTGGGCAGCCAGAGGAGGCCTTTGTTCTGCGTAACCCTGCACCTACTTTTAAGTTCTGCAAGTCAGATTCACCATTGTTCAAGAAATATTAGCGTCTACACTCTACTACCTTCTTTATTCAATTTCAAGAGTTTTTTACTAACAGTATGTAGTGAATACCAAGATGGATACTTGGTAACTCAACTAGACATTCAACATAGAAAACAATAAAATGTGCATGGTTTTATCTTCAATTTTGTATTTCTAAAGAGAACTATTTTTTGGGTCTTCCGCTGTGCTAAGTGATCAAGTTTTACTCTTTTAAATTGCTGAACAAGTAGAAACACCAATTACTGAAGGTTCATCAACATCGATCCTCCCAACACAAAAAAGCAAATGAAGGAATCAAACTATGAACAAGGAGCCATGTTTATGAAAATGAAAAAATTGTGAATCCATAAAATTAAGGAACCATAAAAACATAATGATGACCGAGTCAACAATGTGCAGCTGATTCACAAATACCATTCACCATAATTAAAAAAAAGTGTCGAACCATTCTCAACATTAACATTCTACATGTCATTTTTTCAAAATAACAGCAATAGACCTGAAGATCATAGCCTAAAATCCAAACCCAAGCACCTTAACTTTCGTAGCTTCACTTTTCTTTTTCTTCTGGAGTTCCAAGCATCGCTCATTTATGCGTGCGGAGTTTCCAAGTGCAACTACTTCTGCAAAGCATGCAACAAATCATGAGTAAAATATAAGTATTTGCAGCCACTTCAGCTTCAACAAGGGAAATCAAAAGGAGAATAAAAAGAAGCATCCAAGTGAAGTAAACTCCAAACCTTCATTAATGCAAAGATTTTTCCTGGAGCCTAAACTCACAACATTCATCTCAATAGCAAAAACTGTCTTCCGCAACTCCTTTATGAATTGTGATAGCTGTGAATGAGTTCGACTACAAAAATACACTTTCAACCTCTTCTCCTCCTCTTCCTCCTCACCAAACTCATCTTCATCTTCACTAGAGGAACTAAAGGAAGTTTTAACAGCCTTCCTCTTCGACATTGTGCTCCCTAGACCTTCATCATCATCACTCTCATATTCCTCTAGCAAAAACTCTTTATCACTGACATCCACTGCATCAATTTGCAAACTCTCACTGCCCATGACCCTAAAATCCTTACAAAGTTCCTTACTACTCTTCTTATTATTTGATTTTTTCCACATGGACTCACATTTTTCTTTCTTCTTATTCTCCTCTTTGTTGACCACAAAGTCCCTCATCCAATCAGGCTCATCATCCGAACCACCGCCATCACCGCCGCAGTTCCGTTGATCCTCGGCACACGCTGCTGCTTCCTGCTGTAGCCTCCGATCAAGCACCCATTGCAGAGCACTGCAAATAACACTCATGGTCTTCCCAGTCCCTGTCATCCCACGCTCATTTTACTAAACAAAATACAAACAAAAACAATCGAAAAGTAGCTAATAAACCTAATCAAATCTAATGAACAAACGTTAGTTTCGAGGATAACACGAAAATAGAAGAATTAGTAGCACTCACCAGTCGGGCTTTCCAACATAGACACGCCACCTTGATTGAGAGATTGATACAAGCTGTTCATGAAATCAATCTGAATCGAATAGGGTTCGAAAGGAAACCCTGGAAATTTTGGCGTTCCTTCTTTCGCTTCCATTTTCGATGACTTACGAGTAGGATGCGATTACTCTTTTTTTACATCCTCCATGGCGGGAAAATAACTTGACTTCACCGCTGGCTTTTGCTTTTTTTTATTTTATTTTGTTTTTTACATATTATACTATTGGGCCCAAAGCCCAAAAGGAGGAAAATAACCCAGAGTCTAAATAAAAAGGGCCCAAAAGTATAACTGTGGTGGCACATATAAATAAATCCTTCGTCAATCAGCAGCCATAGCGAACTCTTCCAATTAGGGTTTTGTGATCTACTGCTACCATGGTACACTTCTTTGTCTGATTCTCTCTATGGATCTGATGAGTTTGATTTTGTGTTGATGTTTGGATTTGGCATGAGTGCAGGGGAAGGGAACGGGGAGTTTCGGTAAGAGGAGGAACAAGACCCACACCCTCTGTGTGAGGTGTGGCCGCCGCAGCTTCCACCTCCAGAAGAGTCGCTGCGCCGCATGCGCTTTCCCGGCTGCTCGCACCAGGAAATGTAAGTTTTGCTTATTAAAGTGGGAAAGGGTTTTTTTGTAAAAGTTCGGTTTTGACTTGTTTGATGGTTTCAGATAATTGGAGTGTGAAGGCCATTAGGAGAAAGACCACTGGAACTGGAAGGATGAGGTACTTGCGTCACGTGCCTCGCAGATTCAAGAGCGGCTTCAGAGAGGGTATGATGTAATTTACTATTTAAATGTTTTTATGTTGCGTTTGGGGTTTGGGGTTTTGTTAACGTGGTCATTTTGAATCTGAATCAGGTACTGAAGCTGCACCCAGGAAGAGGGGAGCGGCTGCCACTGCCTAAGCTTTGAAGGTTGCATTTTTGCTGGGTCAGTGAATTATAGGAATTAAGGTTTCTATGTTGGTGCCAAACTATATGGAACATTTTTCTTTCTGTCGTTTTTATTTCATTTAATATGTAGTGGCTTTGTATTTCGACATGAGGATTGTAAGGAATTTTGGTTTTTTAACGAGAGTTTTGACGTCCATATTCTGTCTTATCTTTTTCGGCATTGCTTTTGGTATTGTGGTGCATAATGAATTGTAAGTAGATATATTTATAGTAAGGTTTATTGGGTATTAGTTTTTTTATAACATTTTGGTTGAATTTTCGAGCTTTGGCTTAGATTTTGTTTTTACTTAACATAGGTGTTAATTTAATTGTAGTATGTGTGCCTCGGAACAAACATAACCCTGATGTTAAGGAACGTTTTAGGTCGTTTTTAAACTATGGATTACTTGATCATATTTGTGGTCTAGGGTCTCATTTTCTGGTTGTATTGACTGGGGGTACAACTGATGGGTTTTCTGATCTTGCTAGATAATTCTTGTACTCGCTGTAGCTTGTTTTTACGAGCTTCTGGAATAACATTTTTTTGTTATCAGGATGAGCGTAAGTTTGCCATTTTTTTATTTTTTTTTATTTTTTATCTTATGTTCTAGTTTGGCTAAGAATCGGTTGAATTGTCCAAGAGAATTTAATGTTAGACATGCAAACAATTCATGAACTAGTTATTCGCTTGTGAATATACACTTGTTTTGGAATTTTACTCTGGCTAAAGCATTTTCGGTGGTTGCTCATAAAACCCAATCAATATAATGTTGAATCGTTCTTTATTTTTGTGTGTTTGGTTTCTTAACTCAACTGAATCTTCAGCGTCCATCACTTTGTTGTATTTTGATGCATGAAATGTTTAAGAACATATATGTTTGACGCTTGTCGTAGTTTATATTATCAATGACAAAATGTCAAAATGTCGTAATTTCTAAAACTTGCGTTCGAGGAAGTAACCCATGGGTTACTTTTGCTCTGAACGTAATTTTAGAGAGACCATAATGGTTACTCAGACGCGGTTAATACGCTAAGAGGAATTTATTTTGTGACATGATGTGTAGTTCAATAGAGATGAGTGTTAGAGCTTTGGCGATTAGTACTCTGGCTATAAGTGGAAACGCTTTTAGTGGTGTTTAACTATCATTGCGTATCAGAATATAAATAAGTAATAGTTTAAACTTTATTTAAAGTATGATATTTATGTTATCAGTATAATATCAATAAGTATTTTAATAAAATTTTATATATTAATGTTTTAACTGAAGTTATTAGAATACTAGTCCCTGAATTTTTGTTAAATGTTAATCGATTTGATTGAGGGATATTCATAACTCTGCGCAAATTTGTTGGAAGGATTCTTATTTGTTAATAGTATTAAGGTATTAACTGGTGGTTTGGTTTAGAGTACAAGACTATCTCTCAAACCAAAAGGAAATTTAATGTGTTTCATTGTTGGAGTTAGAATGAAATAACTGATGAATTTCACTACTAATATTGTTGCTCATTAAATGAAGAAAACAACAGATTCTTTTATATTAAGTGGATATAATATTATTCTGCTTAAATAAATGATGTATTATGTACAAGGTCTATCATTTACTGATTTGAGTAATTTCAAATACTGGGAATTTACCATTACCAGCAGTTTTATTCAACATGAAAAAATTTATTTGCAAATTTTGTCTTAGGTGTACTTTTCAATCAAAACTACACCTCAAGCTCTACCCGATCAGGCCACTTGTTTCTGTACAAGACCAAAATAAAGTAGATCCAGTCATCGTATATTAAATACGAACTATGAATAACTTATTTTTCAAACCATTAGAGTTGGTAGTTCTTAGTTAATAGAGATACAAAATAATCTTCTGGTGGAAATAAACACTATCTTTGGGTTTCACACAAAGGCTTAGGCACACGTCACTTAGTAACGGTGGGCTTCAGGGTGAAATATCAAAATTGGTGGTAGATTCAACTTTTGCCATTAAGTATATTTATAAAATATTTAATGGTTAGGTTTAAAGAATGAAACCAATGAGCCTCACCAGTTTAGTGTCTAATCTAAATATATTATAAAATCAATTTTGAAAAAACAAACGGTTAAAAACTAAAAATTGGTCAAAATTCAGTAAAAATGGTCAAATTTAACTAAACTTTTATTGACAACATATCAATAAAAAAAATGCTTAATACGTCATTTTGATTTTTTAAATGAAAAATTAACCTAAATAACATTTTTTAATTTAGATGTATAACTTTTATTGTCAATAAAAATTATATATTATTAAAACTTGAATATTATAATATGTTTTATTTGAAGTTTATATGTACTTCAAATATTAAAACTCTAAAAATAAAATTTTACTTTTAATTTTAAGAATTATAAAATTACCATATTATGCATTTTTAATATTATTTTATATTATTTAATTGTTATTTTATTTTATTAATATAACCTTGAACTAATATTTTAACTGCTAAAATAATCTATCCAAATTTAAAAGCATTGTTTAGTACTAGTATTTGTTATGTCCGAATGATTAATGGCCTTACCAATAATCTATTTATTACATGTTTGATTTTGTTTAAAAAGTAATTTTAAATGTTAAACATATTTTTTTAAGAATAAACTTATTTTGATTACATGTTTAATTACTCCAAAAAAATACATTTACAAATAAAAATGTAGTTTGAAAACTAAATTTTATAAAAATAAGACCTTGAATTATTTTTGTAAACTTTAATCCAAAAGTACCCCTAACAAGAGGTTTCTGACAATCGACGAATCACTTGCAAGAGCGAGCCACCCTCGCAGTCAATAACTCTTTATAGACTTGACAGCAGATGGCTTGACAAAATTTTAGTCAATAAAGAATCTTAAAAGAATTGTATTAATCTCAAAATTTACAAAACGTCTGCCTCAAAACCTCCAACCTTAATTACAAAACCTGACATAGTATATGCAAAATTTGAATTACCTTTTAGAGAAGGATGCCGGTTGCAGTGACAAAATGGCAACCAGGAACCATCACAAGACAAAATATGAATTTCGGAAGACAACATCTACACCACTAATTCTCCGTGCCTCATCTGAAAATTATAATATTTACTGTGTTCTGAACTCACCAAATTTATGTTTTTCTTCATGCAGCTGCTTGAACACATCATCAAGCTCTGGAAATGCCGACATCAGCAGCAGCTCCAGGATGTCAAAAGCCAACTGCTTCAAGCATACGGATGACTGCAAGGAAGTTAATAGGAAGTATTTTCAACTATATTATGGAGAGAGAGAGAGAGAGAGATGGGAGTAATTCTTGCATGAGCACAGAGTCTATAGGCATGCAATAAAAACTCAACATAATATTAAAAATAACTTCAACACTGACTTCACTGCAGAGTACTGACTTTGATATTGCTGTAATATATCTTGAGCTTTTGATTGATTGTGCCCATAAGCAATGTGCTCGAGCAAGAATTGCTCGAAAATGATCTCAGGGTGCAAAAGAAATTATAAACCCCAAAGAACATCAATTCTCTCCTGTTATGACAAGATTGCTATATCCCTAAAACACCTTAGCATTCTAAAGGTTACAAATTCCAACCAATCATAGCTGAATAAAATAACTTCTTTGCAAATAAATATTTCAATATCTTGATTATACTACAAAGGTTGTCGATAAGAAAAGCATTTTCATGAAAATGGTACTAACAGAATATGGGTGAGAGTTTGACAAAAAAACTCAGTTACCCAGAAAGCTGGGACAATGGTATAATTACGAGTTGACAAGCAGAGTGGAAAGAACTAATCAAAGTAGTACCTGTACCATAAAATTATATGATCATGCTCCAGGTGAGCAAAGTGAAATATAAATTGGAATGCAATGTTCAGCATCATAAACATCATAAACCACCAACACCACCAAGAATTAATAGATGGACAAAAGAAGCTTTTGTAGACAACTTCATTTCATTTAGACAGAAATTACCTGAAGGAAAAAATATAGATCCCTTGCACATTGCTCATACTCCTTCCGACCAACAAGACCTACAATTGCTGGCGGTGCATGATCTACATGAACAGGGATGGGCAACTAAGTGCAATATTTCTTTTTCAATAGAGTTAGATATAAGACATTTTTTTCAAGACATTGAATAAACACAATTCTGGATATAAACAAGAGCAGTATAACAGGTATTACCAATCATTAGCTCATATACAAATTTTGCACGTCGATCTGCCTCCCGTTGCTGCTCATCATCCAATACTAGTGTAGGTTGATTGCCGTGAGGAGAATTCTGAGATGGACTAGTAGGTGGTGGTGGTCGTCGATTTGGACGCTTGGTTATGAATATTCCATCAGGCCAGAGTATCTATTAAAGAAAGTTGCAGAGGCACAATACCTCATCAGTACAACACTATATCGATCATGTGCTCATCAGGGTTCTATAATATAAGGAATAGAAATATAGCATTTCAACAGAGTGAAATAAATTTAAATGATGAGGACAATTTCCAGAACATCACAATTTTAAAGAGGGGAAGGGAAATCCGAAAATTACTTGCTCAACTCGCTTGACCCCAGAAGCAATCACTGATCCCTTACGGAGAAGCTGAATTTTCTCTATCAACCAGTCGTCAAAGGCATCACCCATTCCTAGTTGTAAGATTTGTTTGGCAACCCAAAAAGCTTTCCGCCTGTGTTGTACACAAGACATACATTGTAAGAAGATAAATACGATAGCTAGTGGAACTTAAAATTAAACAACTTATGTTTAAGGTGAGATGAATAAGAATTTTCAAATTACCTAATCCATCCACCATCTTGAACCTGGAAGATAACATCAACCAGATCCAATATGGGTACACTCAAATTTGGCGGCACCCACTGCATTGAAGAATTTTATATTAATCAGAACCAAAATGCCATCAAGCATATAATAATCTAAGTGGAATGATATCAAAAACCAAATACAATCATTTATCTGTTAAATAACAGCAATGAATGATAAAATTACATCATCTGTTGTTGAAAAGAATAAAAATCCAGAACTAAGATTTATTGTCTTTATAACCTCTGTTGGAAAAGCATCGGAAGTATCATGGTGCACTTCAGAAACCTCGTCTGAATTGTCTCTTCCTTTCACTGTCTTCTGCAAGTTATCAGGAGAAGGTGCACTCTTCCGTGCTAGAATATCTGTATTGTTGCTAGAATTGTCAAATGACTTTCTAGGTTCATGTGCACTCTTTTTTGGTAGAGAAAGAGGCTTGCTGTTTACTTTTGACCTCAATCCATCGGCCTCAACATTATTTCTTGCTCCCAAAACAGCCTCTTTACTTTCAGCACTACAGTTTTCTCTCCGATAGGAGACAGGATCACTTGCAGGTGCAGAGAAGTTGGAAGTGTTTTTAGTCTTCTCAAATGGCTTAGAATTCAAGCCAACTAGAATAGTTTTCAATAAAAAAAGAAACGCAAAACATGTCAAAAGATGGGAAAGGGAGATAATAATACTATGAATGTTCAACATCCTTCATCAACCAAGACTCACCTGATAATGTTTCTATGATAGAAAAAGAATTTGAGAATATGTATGTCTGCAATAGATAACATATGATAATAAGAGATAAGCCAGATAATTGTAAAAACAAATATTGACAACACAGAAGGGTGGAAACCGTTGGACAAGAAATCAGACCTGAGAATCAACACTGAGAAAGTCCCATACTTCAATTGATTCCGAAACTGTTGGTAGTTGCATAAGTTTCTGAGGGCCAATAAGCCATGCGTCAACAAAATATTGGATGAATCGTTGAAAATCATTAGCAAAGACAAAAAACAAAGCTACATCATAGATGCAAATGGGAGTATTATCTCAAAATAGAGGTACACTCATCCAACATCTATCCTGCACACTCATATCCAACATCTATCCTGCACACTAATATCCCAATATCTATCCTGCTGGTAACAGAATATTCTTGATTCCAGTTCTATGACAATACCAAAAGCAGATAATTTATTCCTATACAGAAAAAACAAAAAAGTTAATTAAGAATGGAAATTGAAAAATCATTAAAAATGCAAGCCTACCAATTAGTCAAAGTAACAATTAGGTAACAAAAAATGATGTCTCAAGCAATAATGTAAACACAACAGAAAAGGCCAACCCAAACCTAATTTATCCAAAAGTGTGTTCTAATGCCACACATTGGGAAGTGGGAGAGAGGAAGCAGAGAAATGTGAGAGTTTAATAAAAAAAAAAGTCTGTTAAGTTGACCTTCAAATATTTATCCAGTAATTCACACCGCTCTTGAATGACTGGTACATCTAAACCAGTTGACAGAAAATGTTTTGGTGGCAAATGAAGATTATACATGGGGAACTCTTTCAGGCGTCGATGTAGCTCCTCAAAATGACGAAACCTTGAAAAAAACAATAATGTAAGCAAAAAAATAAAAAGGAAGGAAAACAAGAAACATGTGAAAACACTGTAGATTGAAAAAATTTATTAGAAACATTGATATAAGACACAGCAGAAACTTAGCACCTTCTTTTAATTGACCAACTGTTATTATTTACATCTGTCACTGATATGGAGTAAACAGCAAAGGTTTTTGAGCCACTCTTCACAATATTTGCACCTAAGACCTGCAACAATAAATTAGCTTACATTTTTTCATATACAAACAGATTAGTATATGAACTTGCTCATCATTAATTGAAGGAGCAACATATCACCATCATAAGTACCTCACATCTCAACTTGTAAAAGGAATCTACGGCAGTTGAACTTTTCATTGGATTAACAGACAAACTACAAGATTCTGATTTAGAAATAGAATACGCAGAAGAGGAGGCAGCTGCTCCACTATAAAGTCTACCCAAACTTTCCATATCAGCATCATCACTGGACTCCTCAGAATTTATATGTGATTTTGAAGACTTAAGTATGTCTTGACCATCTCCAGATAAAAAGCTTGTTCTCTCAACTTCCTGCCATGTTTGTGTTTTATGACCACCTGACCAAGACCTTTTACTGCCAGATTGGGCTCTGGATAATCTTGGATACCGAGAATGGCTCTTATTCCTTTTCTTTGCACTGTGATTGTCAAAATTTTCAAGTGGGTGATGAACATTAGAAACAGCCTGGTTTCTATTACTTCTTCTATCCCAAACCTTAGTGACAGGAGAATCAAGACCAGTGACAGTACTACTTTCGTTGTCTTCAGAAGTATAAGAAGTACTGCTCTCTGAATCACTCATCTGTCCATAAATGTGGCTGTGCTCATCGTCTTTATATGAGGTAATTGACTCATCGTCTTTATATGAGGTAGCTGACGTTGATCCATTCTTGTCTGCATGAATGGATGTATTTTCAACAGAGAATTGACTGCTGTTTCCAGAACTAACATGGCGTCCCTTTGGGGGAAGAATAAGCTTGGAATTGGTATCTCTTTCTTTGGGTCCAGGTATTGCCTTCACATGATCTACCTTTGGCAGTTTTCCTACCACAGAATGCTGCGAAACATGCTCATTTGACTGGTTCTTGTCATCTTTTTTCCTGTAATTTTTCCCTTTAGTCCACACATTCTCAAAATGTTCTGGAGCAAGAGCTTGGGTCTTTCTGCGAGAGACAACATCTAAAATATCTCCCCACTCTCCTCCTGAGCGAAGTCGTTGAATACCTTGGTCATCATTAGTTTGGGAGTTTGCAGGCAATATGTTCCATGTACGGGAAGGTCGAGCATCAATTGAAAGCAATGGATCTTTAGTAATATTATCACAGGCATTATTTTCTGCAGATGACTCTGCATTTCTGGGTTGACCATTTCTTAGCTGCACAAGCTCAACACCAGTAACAGAAGGATCTGAAGTCTTGAAGAAATCGTCAGACGAAATCTGTAACTCATCAGGTTTAGTGTGTGATGCCTCTTGAGCTGCAGCAACCCCTTTGTTAACCTTGGTCTTGTTAACTACCACAGATTCAATTCTTTCATTAATAAATCTGTCAGCAAAAAAGGGGAGAATGAGAACAACAACATACATCAAGAATGATACAATAATGAGAGAAAACAGATACCTTGGATTTGCCAAGTTTAGGACAGGTCGTATTACAGCACATGCAAGAAGCTCCCTGACAGTATATCGAAAGAAACAACACTGCAAATCCTCAGACTTGAAAGTAACATGCATAAGACCAGTCATCAGATGCTGCAAAACCTGCAAGTTAAGAATACACACAGCATTATAACCCAAAATACAAAAGAATATAGCCCGTGGATGAAAACAAAATACCCCATTACTCAATGCAGCCATATAAAACAAGAAAATGAAAAAACCTTATGCTCAGCTTCTGCAGAAAACAAAGCAGGATGCAATTTCTTCTCAGCAGCCAAAACAATTTTTAGTTCCACGTCTCGACTTTCGATTGTTAATGAACCTGTATGTTGCTTTTCAATCTTTGAGTGGGCAGCACGAAACAACTCCAAGTGTGTGCAAATGAGATTAATAAGATCCCTGAACCAAAAAAAAGTTAACTCCCAATTGATCAAATTACCATCTGAAACAAAGAAAAATTGCACTAAGAAAATGACACTAAGAACCTTATTAAAAAATCTATCAAATTTATGTTTCTCATGCGTCCTGAAATTTCCCCAAGAACACCATTAATTATTTGTACTAACTCCTCCGGACCCTCTTTGTCTGGTGTTAAGCGAGAATACCAAAGATCTGTCACCCACTCAGAAATTAAATGTCTGGTGAAGTGATCAATTGCATCCTCAACAACAGGAGAATTCACTTTTGTTCTCCACTCAAATTTAGTAATAACTTTAGAATTTTCAACAGGCTTCTTTGAAGACTGAACATTGGTGAAGCCTGCTTTATTGTTGTATGCTGCAGCTTTTCTCTTCATTTCAAAATCTAGTGATAAATAGCGGAGAATAATAATTAAGGAGGCTGCAGCAGGCAAGTTGACCCAAACTGAGGAGCTTGTCACTGAAATGAAAGCAAAAGAAATTAAACCAAACACCAAGACCTAAAAATGACATGAAGCTAGAAATTAGCGAGTGAGAACCTCTAGGTGTTGGGATAAGGTATTTGCTTGGAGACATGAACCAGTATCATCAAAATTTTATCATTACTAAATGAACATAAACAGCAGGAGGGGTGTTTGAGGAACCAACCCGAGCTGATAAAAGTGATGAAACTCAACTAAACTGTAGGGCAGCTGTGGTTTCATTGAAAGATAATATTTTAGGAATTTTGCCTTAGACTTTATTCATAATTTAGACAAAATGTCAAAGCTTTTGAATAAAACAAAATCTGCTATGGTGCCCCTCTCCCCTTCAAAAAGTAATTCAAAACTGCCAAATCCTATACTAACCTCAGCCCCTTTTCACTTTCTTTATCTATCCCTAATTCAAACCCAACACGTTCGCAAGATTATTATTTGTTAAGCTTCCACTGCAATTAATTACTCAAATATAATTATGGTTCTGTTTTTCTTATCTTGCTTAAACAAAATCACACATAAAAATACATAAGGAGGAGATATCACAAAAAAAGATCATAAATTTCAGTAGCTATGAGACTACATCACTGCACAGATATATTCAGGGTCCACAACAGAGTAAAAAGACTATTGGCTTGCAATGCAGAACAAAGGTGGTCAAAAATAATTATATATTGATTTCTAATAATGTTGATGTCGTTTTGGTGGTACCTATTTTAGGAGATTTTATAAATTATTCTTGTCAATTTCAATGTGACTATGATAGAGTTTGAGTCCTGTTTCTATATAGACTATGATAGTTTTGGACTATTGTTCACTTTTCACCAATACCCAAGTTTTTTATAATGTCCATGGAAGAATCCGCTATGTAAAAACACAATGTACAGCATGCACTTTCATGTCTGAATATTACGATAACGAGTTCCCTTTAGCTGTTGTGAATTCTTGAGTTTTGACCTAGTACATGCCAGGTTCTATGAAAGAATGATAACTAACCCAAATATTCTCCAACATTCCATGCTTCCATAATGGATTAATTTGGTTAGTACCATATCACATCAACAAAAACAAAAGAAGCGAGTAGAACATCTAAAGGAAAATAAAAGAAAACAGAAGATACTCTATGATAGTGAAAAATTTAGTAACAAAATAACTAAAGCATTACTTCGTAATAAACATTATTGGTTGAACATGATTCAATGTTCCTAATTTGAATAGAAATCTATTTTTTGCTTTCTAAGAGCAAAAAGAGAGATAATTGGATTCGAGCAGAACATTCTACAAAACAGCTCTAAGCGACGTCGTCTTCTCTTAAAATTCATAAACAACCGGTTCAATGTCCTAAATTCAACAGCATTGTTAAATTAATTTTTCCAAATTAAGACGCAATAGATGCTAAACGCCATACGAATTTATTCCTACCATTCTTCGCACAGCAAGTAATGTAATAACGATTATGATGCCTTTAAAATCCGGAGCACGCGATTACCAAAACAACGAGAGAAAAAAAGCTGCAAGCAGCTTTAACTAAACAAGTAAAAAGCAGCAAAAGCATACATAAAACGCTCTCAATTGAAGCTGATTGAAGAGAAGAGAAGGAAAACGATTAGGGAGCGAAACGAAGTGAAGGAAAAGGAAAGTGAAAACTCACAGGACATGAGATAAGAGAGTCCAACGACGCATACAACGAGGATGACGATCCGTTTCTTGGCTTCCTCGACGAGGTCTCTCACTGACACCTGGTTCGGCTTCGGCGGCATGTTCATCTCAAGATTCTCAGAATCGCCGAGCAATTAGGAAAAATAAAAGTCGATTCAAATCAATCTCAGCCTCATCGGTTGAAGATGATTATGAAGAATTGGAGAGATAGAGAGAGGTTGAATTGAATCAACGAACGGTGTGACCGTTAGGGATTTGGCTTGCGTTGGCCGGAGATGGCAATGGAGCCGTGGTGATGGCGTGGCGTGGCGTGGCGTGTGTGCTTAATTTTCTCACTCTGTGTGTCAGTTTTCTCTTGAACTTTCTCTCCTCCTGATATTGACGTGGGATTTCTTTCTTTTCTACTGTGATTCAATCTATGGTTATGCTATTGCCATTTCCATTTCCATTTCCTCTCAGCTTATCATTTCTGCTTTTTTATTTTATTTTATTAAGACAGGATTGTACTCTTAAATCATCACGTTTTTTTCTTACATATTTTAATTTTATAACAACAACAAATTTTAAGTTGACAAAATAATTGGATTTGTTGACCATTGCATTATCATAGAGAAAGTATTTTAACATTTTTCAAAAAGTAAAACTTCTTTTATTTAACAAAAAGAAATATAAAATACTTTTATATAATTTTTTCTCTACGAATGTCATTTTTAAAATAAATTAAAATAATACTTACCCACTTCCGGTGCTAAAAGTGAGAATCATTTTTTCCATTATGATTAACCATAAATATAACGTAGTTATAAATATTTAATTCTTTGTGCTTATTTAAAAATGTTTTTTTAAAATAAAATAAATATTTTTTATGTATTTGTCTAATATGTTTATTTCTTAAAAAATCATTTTTTCTTTTTTATAAAAAAATTAAGAATTATAAACATTTTTTTAAAATTTAAACAAACGAGTCCATATCTATATTTTTCTCTACACTTTTTTTCCTTATCTCTTTTCTATCCAGCCCATTTTAAGTGAATGTTAATCAAAACTCAGAAATATATTTACTAAATTAATTAATGGTAATTAGTAGTAATATAATATTCCTAAAGAAAAAGAAGAATTGAACACAATTCATAAATTTTTATAGCAATATTATTTTAATAATTTTATTTCCATGGAAGTATTTTAATTAAGAATAAAATATTTTACATAGGTCAAGTTCAGACACTGAAAGGCCATGTATATTGGAATGTGACAAATTGGTGTTTGAAAAAACCATACAAGGCTTAAACTAGGATCGTGGAGTGGAAAGTCTTAATTAAGACCATCCAAAGGCATGGTAAAATTCACACAGAGGGTCACCAAGACGATTGCAGGCAAGATTTAAGTAAGACGAATCATTGTATCATTCAACTTCAAGAGAAATATTCTCAACTTTTTAAGTGTCCTCGCACATTCATGCTAGATTACAAGACTACAAACACAACATAAATATTTTAAATTCTTTTCTCCATAACTTATCTCATCATTAATTTAGTATTTTATTGTTGAACTCTTTAAATTTTAAAGTTTTATTTTAATCTCATGATCATTTTTACAATTTAATTTTCCATGTCATGACAATTCTCTCACATTTTTTGACGTTTTATTTTTTTTTTCATGAATTCAACCTTTTTCAGTTGTGTTCTTCATTTTTGTCATCTTTTGCTCTGTCTTATATATCACAATAAATTTTATCAATTTTTTAAACAACTTTGTTCATGTACATTTTTTCAATATGATTCAAGTAATTTTTTTACTATCAAGTCGATGGTCGTGTTCTTTATTTCAGCCATCTTTTCCATTATTTTTTTTTCTCTTCCACCATTCACTCTACCAATGTGTTCCAAACAATTTAACTTCCTATGCCTATGTCTTGATTTTAGTAATATTTGGTTGTGTGATTTATTTTGACCATTTATTTCATTGATTTTTTCTATTATCGTGACAGCTCCAATTTGTCTCAACACTTATGATTTTATCTGTGATCCTATCTCCTTTTATATGATTTTTAATAAAGTTGCTCTTTTTGGTTCAAATCATATACTATGAGATTAAAGTCATCAACTTACTCTTGTAATTTTTTTAGATAAATCAAGTTGGGCTTGTGACTTTATTCGGAGTATGAGTTAACCACGCTAAAATCTAAAACAATTAACACAATGGTTGGAAAAAAAAACGATCAACACAATCTTTTATAATCTCAAATTACATAGTATGGTTTCTTTTGTTTAAAGAATTCGTCTATTACAAACTTAAAGTTTAGTAAATTTTAGCTTGACGATAATGTTAGAATAGATGGAAATATTATAAAATATCTTAATTAGATGTTAAAGTATTTTAAATTGTCTCTTAAGATTATTTTCTTGATTTAGTATTTATAATTGCGACAATATATTATGTTGTCTTGATTTCTCGTTTAACCATTTATATTTATAAGGATGGATCTTTTAAAAAAAAAATATTTATTAGGATGGCCTACATTTTTTTTCTTCACATAACCTATATATTCATATTAGAACTTAGAACTTGTATTTTTTGTGAATAATAGAATAATACTCAAAAAAAAATTCCTCATATTTCAACAATGTCTATTTCTACTTTTATTTTGTTTTTAAATTTGTCCTTATTTAAATTTTAAAAAAAAATTATCCATTTCCTTTGAGTACTGTATGCAATGGTTTAAAATGACAAAAAAAAGTTGTTATTTTATCTTCACAAAATAAGAAAAAAAAATACATAATTGTTATAGGATAATTATAATGAATAAATATTTTGTATAATATTACAACAAATAAATATTATATTTAATAAAAAATTTACGAAAATAAATTGAAAAATATATTTTATTATTAAAATATTAAATCTAATTTTGACAATAAAATAAAATATGAAATATCAATTAAGTTCTTTTAGTTAAATAATCATTTAAAAAAAACTATAAAAGACAATGAAGACGGGTAAGATGATTATTTTTTATATAATAAAAAAAAGTAAGTTGAGGCACTGCTTGCTGTCTCATAATACGTTTATTTTTAGTAATAAGTAATAAGAGTTTAATCAAAACATACCTATACAAAATTATAGATTATTTTATATAGTAAATTTATTATGTTTTTAATATAATTATTTTAAAAATTATATCCAAACAAATTTTGATAATAGATTTATCATGATAAAGTTCTTTCTCTTAGTAAAAACCACTAATAAAATTATACATTCAGCCTCAATTTTAAACCACCGATCAAATTAAAAAAAATTATATGAATTGATTTAGATATTTAAGGATGTATAAAAATTAAACTTTAACAATAGTGTAGTATTTTAACAACTTAAACTTATATTTTTACAAACTTGTAAAGTTATTCTATATGATTTTTTTTTATTTTTGTAAAGTCGGCTTAAAAGATTAATTTATCCCAACATCCAACATTTTTTTTTATACATATAAATTAAGGATTGTATAATTGACCACAAATTTAATAAGCACAAATATTTATAAAATATATCATATTATATTAATTGATTTTGTATGATATGAGAAAGAAAATTTAACAATTATAACTATTTCCATACTTTTTATTTATTTATAACTTTAGTTAATTAAAATATTTTTTATTATCTTTTTATTGAGCGCAGTTGTGTATTAAAAGTATAAAATAGTTTTAATATACTATTTAGTATGAAGTTTTTTTTATAATAACTCGAATGGTGTAATTTTCATATCATAGATGTGATTTTTAATAAAAAAAATTATTAGACATTTAATCATTATCTCAAGATTAATGTAACAACACTTATTTAAAATAAAAAAATTCATATTTTTTTTATACATAAAGTACAAAGTTAATTAATGTGAAAAACAAATGACAAAAATTATATGAATATAAAGTGTCGTATATTATTAGTATTACTTTACAAAATAGTTGAGGTAATTTGTATCTTTTAACTTTGAATTCATTGATCTTTTGTTTTTTTACCTTTATATTGAATTTTCAAGTATTATTAACATTTTGACACAATTGTTTGCTTGAGAAAAAAAAACGTAACATTTTTTATATCATCATCAACACCTATTATCCCAATATTATTTTTTAAAATACTTACTTTTAATTTTTCTTATTGTGGGATTGAAATGGGTTGACTTTGTCAAAATTTTGTATTTAAAAGATACCTCGACGTATATTATAAAATGATAATATTTATAAATTATCATTAACCTCAACTTATATTTAATGTGAGAGTTTTTAGTATTATAACAAGTCCTTCATTTAAGACTAAGGGGATAGAGTGACCTACATCCTCCTTTTAGTTTTAATGTTCTAACCTCAAGTCCTCAAACAATTTATATTTTAAGTATTTCACAAATTATTATACTTTATTTTTGTAGTCCTTAACATTAATTTCACTTATTAAATAGTCACACAACGAGCAAATTTTGTATTAGAGAGTTTTATATTTAAATGTTTACATGATTTTTAATTATATTAGATTTCTTAACAAACTAAGACTATCATAAATGTTTAAAAATATGACTAATTTCACTTTTAATCATCTAGGTTTGGCATGTATGTAATTTTGTTTCTTAAAATTTTAACTATACAAATTAAATATTATAACTATCATTCATAATACAATTAAGTCCTTTATCATAAAATTGTTAAATATTTAACAAAGTTTGTTAACTTGACACGATGATGACATTATGTTGATGTAGTGAGATGAAATAAAAAACTAAAATAATAATAAAAACACTAAATTAAAATCGAACCAATTATCCTAAATTTATTTATATATCACTAAACCACTAAACCAACTTTATTGTTGACAATGTATATAAATTTTACAATACTTGTAATACATATATAACTTAAAAACAAACTAAATTGTACATAAAACTATAACCATTAAATAATATACATACTTTTATATTTTTTTATTAAGTATATAAAATAGTATAACTTATACTTTTTAATAATGTATATTTTATAATAATAAATAATAATTAACATTTTCTATTAATAAATAAAGAACTAGTGTGTTTATTAATTTACATAAAATAATTATGAATGATTATTAAAATATGTCAATATAAATGAGTTATTATTATATGAAAACTGGTTAAAAGGTTACGAATAAAAAATTCTTAAAAATATAATCAGAAATATAATATTTAGATTTATAAGTCTATTGTATCAAAACTCAAATTAAACTTTAGGTTCTATTTTGAAGTTATACATATCACAAGTTTTGTTTATTTTACTAATAATAAAGTCAGTGTAATGGTTGATTGAAGTCTAGATGGTTAAAGAGAAGTGAGTTTAATTTTCACTTGCATTAATTTATAAATTTATTTATTATTTTAATTTGTTATTTCATCTCACAACATTAACATGGTCTTATTATTATGTCACATCAATAAATTTTTGATAAATTTCTAACAAAAAGATTAATTATAACATAGATGATAATTAAAAAACTTAATTTATATAATTAGAATTTGAGATATCGAAATTGTACAAATACAAACTCTAAAAGATTAAAAGTACAATTAAGTTAAAAGAAAATGTTAATATTACTCTCTCAGACACTTTTTCAAACACTTGATATGATTGATTGAAATTTATGAAAAATAAAAGACAAAAAAAATATTTAAAAAATATCACTAACATTTATCATATATAAAAAATAAAAAATCTAAAACACTGGATTTTATGAAACCATTAGAGATGTTAAAAAAATAAATAGTTACAAATTTCAACAGCAGTTTAAAATTGTCAAAATCTTAAATTAAAAATTTGAAGATACAATTTATGTTCCTTATATTATTTTTTAACTGTTAATATCAACGTTAAAGACTAATAACAAAATAAAATAATTTATAAAAAATTAAAATTAGAAATCATAAAAATTGAAAGACTAAAAATATATTTTATTCAAATTATTATAAAATAATTCCATATTGTTAATGTATAGTATTTATTCTCTATTTAAGTTATGTTCAACAGATTAAAATTAGATTTATCCAACTTTCAAATATACTTTCGGTCATAAAATAATTCCAGTTCTAGCATTTAAAGATCGGAAAA
>JAMLFT010001659.1:0-29462 GCA_026544285.1 Pachyrhizus erosus
ATTATACTCTTGATTATGTGATAAGTCATTTTATTGTCAAAATTACTACTATAATTATTTAATATTATTACTTGACAATAAAAATTAAAAAAAAAAACTTCTAATAAACTGATATAAAAAAATTCTGAAGGGTCAAAATTAAAAAGAACCTATTACTTGATAAACTAAATTCATATTTAAATCTTTTAATTATTATATTTTTGTCAAATTTGATCAAATTTTTATATTTTAAATTGATAAATTTATCTTCAAACTTTAAAAAATCTATAAATTTAGACGCTTCTATTTTTAAAAAAATATTATGGATTTTTATAGAAAAAGACTAAATTCATATTTGTTAAAATTTAAAAATTAAATTTATCAACATAAAGTATAAAAATATTGATCACATTTAATTAAAAGTATAAGAATTAAAAATAATTTTTTATACATTTAATTAAACATTTCCTTCACTAAGTTAATGAAAAAAAAAAAAAAGAACGTGGCTTTGCCGCCATTACCATCGTCGTGTTAATCCTTGTAGCGCACAATGACCACACTGCGTCACGATCATTTCCTCCCAAAAATTTCCTTTAAAGCTAATACAGCATCATCAATATCAATTAACATGCCCCAGCACTCCAAAGCCATAGCCTTTGAATAGGTATATGCTGTAATGATTAAAAAACAATTGCTCCAGAACGTGACAAATTAATTAATATTCATTACATAATCATTTACTTGCTTTTCATTGTGTTTGTGACCCCTTTTTTTTAGGATTTGTTCGTGACCTACTAGGATGTTAATTAAATGTATGAATTCATTTTAAATATGTTCGAATATTTATTAATTAAAATTATTCAATTAATAGATTAACCGTTAGATTATCATATAATATCAATTATAAATATAGATATTTTATCTTAATTAAGAGATGGATATTAATTATTTAGATTCCTTATGTGAATGATTGATTTTAATTTTCATACATTATAGTTTGTTTTTATATAGATTTTTCTTTTATTAAAAGAAATATGATTTTTTTTAATATGAAATAAACCTTTAAATAAAATTTAATATAGGTTACAAGATATTTTTGGATCTATCCTAACACTTGCATCTCTCTTTCACCCACAAATTGGTTAAAATTTCAGAGGTTAAAGAGTAAAGAGGAAGGTAAATAAAAACTCTCTTTCTTTCTCTTTTTTTCTTTTGACAAATAGAAATAATTTTGATGACAATTAAATAATTTAAAGAACAGTCTGTAAACTTTAACAGGTAATTTTGAAGGATGGGGTTAATTGGAAAATAGTCAATTCAAGTCAATTTTGATTTATGTTTCTGAATCAATTTGTATTTAAACTAAATATAAACCATACAAATGTAGACAACATACAAGTTCAAATTGTCAATAGTTTTTTTAAAACTGTACACGATCTAAACCATAAATAGCTAATGTATCAAAAACTCATTAAGTAAAAGCAGTTGGACTATTGGTGGTCATGCAATTGGTTTTCAAACTATAGAAAATCCAATTACCTAAAATATAGGTACCATGCCTTCCTCATCTAAGTACTCATTCTGCCAAGTAGGATCCAAATTGTTATTAAGGAATAAGATATTCTCATTGTGCTTCCATTCATCACACAGCTAACACTATGCTGGATATTTTGTCAAGTGATCCCAACCCAACAAATGGCAATATGGTTTTTCAATGTCCCTACCCCTCCTCCATATAAATAAATAATAAACAAGACAAAGAAAAACAAGCTTTCTTTATAAACTTTTACATTAAGAAAAGATCACGACAAAATATTTTATCATGCAAAGCCATTTTCCAAAGAAAAGCAAAATATCTCATCTTAATAGTGAAGCAAGTTGGCCATGACATGATATTGAGCTTATCTTAGACAAAGATGGATTAAAAGTACACAACCTTGATATAGAAGAAGAAGGGGATAAGTACACAGCCTTTAAGTATAATTTTAAAGGCTGACCATCTGTTTGTAGTACATTTTAATTCTAAAAAAATATTTAAACAGATTGAAGTTCAAAAAACATATTTAACAGGTTTTTTAAGTTAACAAGAACAACTTTTTGTGGGTGTGTATATATATATATATACATAGATGATTTTTTAAACTTATCTAAATGCTTATGGAAATTTATATCACAATTTGAAGTTAAAAAAAATCCATTGTCAATTTATGATTTACAAACTAGATTCCACAAGAACAATCATATTCTAATTCTTCTTCTTTTTACAATATGAAGAGAGATAAAATAAAAATAAAAAGAAGAAAAAATGTGTAGTGAATAGCAATAGACAAACAGAAATAAACGAAAAATAACCACATGCACGCAAAGACAATGGTAAAGGGAAATATAGGTCCCCTAATCCCTTATAAGTTGGTCTGAAAAGTCAAGGTAAAGCATGATTTGCCCCGAAAATTTGGTGAGGCTAGTGGATATGATAGGACACGGATATCTCTAAAGCATCCAGAAAGAGACAAATTCCAAGTGTCATCAAAGCAATGGAACTAACAATTTTCGTTTTTCACTCTGTTCCGATATTTCCATAACCAAACGGTCAACTCCCAAGACATGTACTTTTCTGAATTAACTGATATCACAATGAAATTTCCCAATTGCTTTTTAAATATTTTTTGTTAGAATTTAATAGCTATTCTCAATTACTAAAAAATAATAATTAATATAACTTTTCATATGGTTATTATAAAAATTAATAAAATTATTATATATTATGATTTTTCTTTAAATGATAATATAAGATTATTTTATATCATTTAAGTATGGATTATTTTCTTTTCTTATTATTAGTTAAAAGTAATTAAAATTATAAAATTTCATTCATAATTTTTAATTTTTAATAAAAAAAGAGACTTTTAGAAGAAGTATGTTTAAAAAGATAATTAACTAGCAGAGAAGTAAAAACATTGCAGAAAAAAGGAAAGTATAATTCTACAAATGACAACAATGTTGAAGATGTGGAGACCCTACAGGTCAGCTACAAGGCATTAATGCTTTGTTTTCAATCCTGTGGAGCGAGAGAAGATGAACCCACAACACTGAAAGTAACGTTAGAAACGAGAAAGTTTGCATTATTCTCAATTTTGAAAACTCACTCAAGTGGAGGAAGGAGTCCCACACCCAGCATTAACAAGAAAAATAAAAATCAGTACTTTGGGTTTTCTTTTGGCTGCAACTTTTTGGTCTCTCCGCAAAATCTCATTCCAATTGGAGTTCATCCTCTAAAGTGAGACCCTTTGAGATGTTTTTCTCGAATTTCACTGAAAGAATTGTTTTTGGCTTGACTTGGATTTTGAGGCTTGAATTTGTGCCTTTTTTCTGATGTGGGTATCTTTGGTTTGACTTTTGGGTTTGTGTTTTGTGTTGGAAGGGAAAGGTGGTGTTTGGAATCTGGGAAAATGGGTTTGTTTTCTGGGATTTTCATGGGGGTGTTGTTCGGCATCGCATTGATGGCTGGATGGGCGCGCATGATGAGGTACCGAAGCGCCAAGCGAATTGCAAAGGTATGGGTGATGGTGGTTTTTCTTTTCAGCTCATATATGCTTTGACTTCGGTTTTGTTGATTAATGTTTGAGAGATGGAGTGAATTTTTTCTGTACTAGGCAATGTTGAAAAAGAAAGGGTTGATTAATAGATAACTGATAAGTGGATGGCTTTTTCAATTTTGCCAAAGGTGTTTTTAGCAGTGTTCTCTAGTCAGAATTAGAGCTTCTTCTATAATCTATGTTAGCCTTTGATAGAATGATCCATTTCACGGAGTACCAAAGTGAAACACCAATTCTGATTGGAAGAAAGTACCAAAAACACCTGTAGAATTGCATTTTAAGTTTTGTCCACGATAAAAATTGGATGAGTATCGGGTTCATGGGAGTGTCAATAATCCATTGATGAATTTTAATAAAGCTTATCATATGGGAGGGATGTAAGTAATCAATGTTAGAAAGGATCACACAGGGAAACAATACTGAGTCTGAATGATGAATACTAAAATTTATAGAATGAAACATCATGTCTCAAAAGAAGTTGGTGGGAGAAGAGCACACAATATTCTTTTGTTAAGCAATTGGTTTGGTCAAAGAACCTTCAGGAGATGCTTCATCAATTTACAGAACTTCTGTCTCAGTAAAAACCAGTAGGAGAACCTTGTATGCAATACCTCTGGATTAGATATTTCTTTTGGGCAGTGAAATGAAATACAATCCTCCATTGCCTTCGACAACTGATGTGGAAATTGAGACTTTAAAATAATCTTTATTGTACTATTTCTGTTTATAACTGTTAAACCCTAATTTAATTTCAAACTATAATTAGCTTTATGAGTTGTGATTAAAATACTCAAATGCCCTTTATATTGAAAATGTTACAATTAACCTCAATAACAACAATAATGCAAACGAATGGGATTTGTGCATCTTTAAACTTGTGAATTCTATTATTTTTTCTGCCTCCTGCATGAAGTACGGTTTTGCATAAGCTTTTTTCTGTTCTTTGAATGTTAGGATGCATGTCCTAGATGTGATGCACCTCATTATTATTACCCTCCACATTGCAAAAGCACTAATTTTTATGTTCTCTGATTTGCTTTTTCATACTGACTTGAGAAGTAAACAAGTCAATATGATGTAGGACTGACTGAAAAGACCTTTCATTAGTTAATGCCTACCTTTGGCTACAGTCTCGTCTAGTTTTCTTTTTCCGTACTTTTTTTGGATGATAGTGAAGTTAGTGAAGTACAGTCTCTTATTCCTGCTCAACTCAAATCTGTTTTCTGCTTATTCGTAAGATAAAACAGTTTGGACTTTCTGGCAAGTTTTCTTCTAAATCCAATATTCAATTTCTATACTCCATTTCTAGGAATTTAAGTTCTCAACTTGACCAGTCCATTTAGACGTCCAATTCTTTGTCCTTGAACTTGTTACGGGATAAGATTATGTCTGCGGCCTCTCTTGGGTGTTTTTTCTCATGGTTGTTTCCAGTGGTGATACATGTATGGCAGCTTTGCTGCATTCTTGAATCTTTACATATTTTGTTATATCCAGTATTTCTCTCTCCCTAGTCCCTAGTTGTATTCTTCTATTGTCTCTAATAAAGTTTTTTTTTTATTAAAACAATTTAAGTTGTGGAAAATTAAAACATGGTGGTGGGATCTCTAGAATGTGATTGCTTGAATTTTCTGGGTGAAGACTGATAAACCTGATTTAAGACAGAGACATATTAGGCTAAAACCATGTGTTTAAATACAACATGCGTGGGAGTTATTGTATTAATTACACAAAATATGGAATGAAGTTATAAGGAAGAAGATTGGTGTAGCATCCATTGAAAAAAAAATGATAGAAAATCAGTTAAGGTGGTTTAAGCATGTACAAAGAAGGCCACAAGAAACGCCAGTTAGAAGAATAGATTGTATGTTTTTTAGTCCAAAGTAAAGGAGACCAAAACGGATGTTGGAGGATATCATCTAGGCAGATCTCAAACTTTATAATGTTTCTGAAACTTTGGATTTTAATTATGCCAAATGGCGTCATGTGATTCATATAGCCAACTTCACCTAGTGGGATAAGGCTTTACTGTTGTTGTTGTATTATATTAATTACACATAGAGGATATATAGTTACCTTTAAACCAAATGTAATATGCCTATAAATTATATTTATTATTCTCTAGTATTAGGACTTCTCTACAAGTGGACTTTCTTCACTTCGTATCTCCTTAAGAAGATCAAGTGCATATCTTCTCTGAGAAATAAAGATGCCTTTTTTAGAATAGGAAACCTCTATTCCCAAGAAAAACTTCAGTTTTCCTAACTCCTTCATTTCAAAATGAGTTGTCATCTTTTCTTTCAAAGTAAGTTTCTTTGTCTCATCATTACTTGCAATGATCACATTGTCTAAATTCACTAGGAGAAGAGTGAGTTTGCCATTGGGGAAATGTTTTAGAGCAAATTAAGTTCTTTGAATCAGAGTTAAATGTCCCCGAGTATGATAATGATACTGAGCAAGTTACTGACGATATGCCCTATTACCTTTCTAAGAAATTGTATAATAGTGGCAAAATTTCAGATAACAATTGAGTTAGCCCACACAAAAGTAGCCTTTTCCGTTCACCTTCTAAGTCTTCATTAAGAACTGTAATGTCATAAAAAAGGCACTGCAATATCGTCAAAAAGCCACTGCAATATCATTGCAACCAGCTCAACTTCTATTGGACCCTTGCTGGATAGAGAAATCAAAGATGGAAGAATTTTTTGCCATAATTAAGACCCTCTCTTCTAACTACCTCAACAACAAATGCAACTATCTGGCTTTTGAGTGAATTCAAAACCCAACGAGACTTTGTGTTAACAAAAAATCAAATCTTTCTCTCTTGTTTTCTCTTTCAAGTCTCAACATTAACAATAGAAGAAGTGCAAGGAAAGAAAACACAACTTTAGCGGTTGAAGTTAAAGATGGAGGATAGTGTTAGTAGCATTGACATCACTACCAACAATGTGGCCCAAGCTATACACACTGTCCTAGATTAGGGTTCCACTTCAGACACTTAACAAAACGTTGTTGCTTTTCTCGATTTCATCAAGGCAAGTGATATACGAGTATTAGCTAATACATCATTCCTTTTGATGGAAAGGAATTGGTCGTTTGAAATTCGATTACACGCCTTTAAAATGTTGCAACATTTGGTGCACTTGGGAGGAATTAAGCCCTGTAAAGCACTAGAACTTTGCAAATCTTTCCATCAATTTGATATATGAGATTGCAAATCCTTGTGAAAATTGGGCTCTCAAAAGACAGACAATTGCTCTTGT
The DNA here is from genome assembly GCA_026544285.1 of Pachyrhizus erosus. Taxonomy (NCBI): domain Eukaryota; kingdom Viridiplantae; phylum Streptophyta; class Magnoliopsida; order Fabales; family Fabaceae; genus Pachyrhizus; species Pachyrhizus erosus. Next base: position 6,836 of record JAMLFT010001659.1, read on the forward strand.
TGTTGAGGGAGTTAGAAGAGAGGATTTTAATTTATAGCAAGAAATGCTTCCATCTTTGATATCTCTATCCAACAAGGGTCCAACAAAAGCTGAGTTAGTTGCAATGATGCTACGATGACTTCTTGACGACATTGCATTTCACAATGAAGACTTAGAAGGTGATCAACAAAGGCTACTTTTGTATGAGCTCTTAATCATTGCCTAAAAATTTGCCACTATTATACAGTTTACTAGAAAGGCAATAGGCATATCGTCACTAATTTTCTTAGCATCATATTTGGGGACATTTACCTCTAGTTCAAACAATTCAATTTGTTGTGGGATCAAAGTGGGGTTTTCCTACCTTTTATATATTTGTCAAAAGAATCGGTCTTCCTCTTCTACTTCATTATTATCTTCCTTTAATTCATCATTGTGACAAAGACAAGAAAGCTATAGGGTGTTGATGGATATACACAACAAAGTCTAAATTTTATGGGACTATGCTATAACATTTTGTTTCTTACTTTTCCAAGATACTAAGTTTCCTCCAATTAACACACAATACCCAAATATGGATCACCTATCATTGGGTTAGCCAACCCAATTGGCATTTGAGTAGCCTGCTACTTGAGCATGCCCTCTATCTTCATAAATGAGGTTTTTTCCTAGGGCATTCTTAATGTATTTTAGGATACGAATAACAACATCCCAATGATCCTGACAAAGTGAGTTCAAGAATCAATGTACCACACTGCAAAAGCAATATTTGGATGTGTGACAATAAAACAATTCAATTTTCCAATCAACCTCCTTTATCTTTTAGGATTTGAGAGGCCTCCCTTGATTGGGTAGCAATTTGATTCTAGGATCTATAGGTGTATCTACTAGTTTGACATTGAATAGGTCAGTCTCTTCTGGGATGTCAAAGGTGTACTTCCTCTAAAAGATTACTAAACTGTCCTTGGATTGAGCAATTTGATACCTAAGAAATATCAAAGTTTACCAAGGTTTGTAGTTTGGAACATAGTAGTCAATTGCACTCAATCGCATTACAATCACAAGGTAGTAGGGTGGAGCTTTGTCGCTCCTAAGACACTTGTGGAGTGCCTAGCTCTCACATATGTTGCAACACCATTTGCAAGACAAATTGTGGAAAATCATAGCAATTTGCAAGCTTTGCAGCCACTCCTCCGTTTGCACCACTGTCGAACAAGGCATGGGCAACCTTCATAGTCACTAGACAAGGCTCGATGATGTTTGTCATCACTAGACAAGGCTAGGTGACCTTTGCCATTGCTGAACAACCTTTGTCTTGCTGTCACTGACCTCCCATTCATCCATCCGCATTGCCTTCCATAGGAGGAGTACAACCAAATATCAACTAATGGGTTAGGTCTTAGGGTTTTAGTTTTTTTCTCTTGTCTGTTTTCATTTGTTGGACCAAGTTCAATAGCTTTTTTTTCTTATTTAAAGCATAACATATAACATCTCTTAGCCTGTTGTGCTAATAAACTAAAGAGTAATGATAATATAAAATATAAAAACTATAAAACATAATATATAATATAATAAACTACATAATAATAATAATATTCTAAATAAAGCATAATATATGATATAATAATTAAATAATAATAATATAATAATAAATATTGGGAAAAATCCAAGTCCCACATCGGCTAGAGATAGTACCAAGATAGAATATATAAGTGAGGGACAACCCTCACCCTATAAACTAGCTTTTTGGGATTGAGATAAGTCCATAATCCACATTTCTAATAATAAGAAATATATATAATAAGTAAAAATACATAAAGTATTATTAAAAAAATACATAAATTGTTATATAATACAAACTATATATATGTAAAAGTCTAGAAAAACTATATATATATATATTAAAACTATAGAGGGACAACGGTCATCCCGTTGCTACTATCCCGCTATAGCGTTTTCGGGAGGTGGCTACTTTGCGCACAAAAGATATTGTTTTGAGCTGATAATCCCTTGCTGATCATTGCTTGTAATGACTATGTCATTCACATAGACAATAAGATATATACATTCTCATGGTGACACAGTTTGCCAAAAACAAAATTTATATTCGGAGACAATGGATCCACCGAGCAAGCATGATTTTCGAGGTACCTCTATAAGGCTCTGATACCATGGTAAATCTGATGTAAGACAAATACATATTGGGCTGAAACCGTATTTGAATACAACATAGGCGAGAGTGTATATAGGTTTATTGTATTAATTACACATAAATAAATGATATATAGTTTTCTCTAAATCAAAGATAATATGTCTATAAACTATGTTTATTACAATAGAACCAAAATATTATTTCCTACTTTTCAACTAAGCCCAATTTTTATCACTTTAGATTACTTACAAATTACAACGAGATTTCATGATAAAAGTGGCAAATAAATATTGTAGGGGTACAGGGTTTCAATGTGTTAACATGTTTGTGAGTAAATGGAATGAAATAGTGGAAGAGACAAGATGAAGTGGAAATAATGTTCCCTTGTTTGGATATTTACTTAGAATGTACAAATAATTTAAGTGTTTTTTATACTATCATTCAAACATAAATGATTGTGAATGAAATAAATTTGCTAACTTTTATAATAATTTTCTTTTAAGTTATGTTATATTTAGGATGATTTCTAATTAGTTGACGATGTAAATTTTTTACACTCAGTGCATGAAATCAAATGAATAGATTAGTAGAATACATAAATTCAAACTTTCAACCAAGCCCTTAAATATTTCAAACAAAAATAGACTTCTGACATACGGTTAGGGAAAGTGACAACCCAGCATTTCATTCTTCTTCCCTGGCTGAACTAGCATCCAACCACAGGAACAAATTCTCACACCCCTCTGTTCCACTGATCCAAACAGAATAGGATCCCCTGTTATTTCAAAATGAATAGCAGGATGTGCAGCTCTGATTCTGAATCACCCTTAAAATTTATTAAACTAAATTTTGAAAGAAAATTTATCAATCGATAAATTAAATCGAAGGACCAAAATGATTTGAAATGTTCTGATCCAAATACAGCCCAAAGTTTTGAAATGTACACAGGAATGAGAAACAAAGTGAAGATTTAACCTTTTTGATTTGGAAAAAGTTTTTCTTCTTTCATTTCTTGTTTTGACAAATAATTACAAAATATTAACCTTTGTTTCCTATTTAGAAATATTTGTACAAGAAACAATGAAACAACTTTCAAAGTTATCATTAAGTTGCACTCAAATCTCATTTCTTTCTCTGAAAGCATGATACAAATGCATGAATGCATCAGGCATGTGTTTTCAGTGTGTATTGTCTTATTTTTCTTTTGTCTTCTTGAATCCTGCATCAATGAAAGTAGAAAGAATTTTGAATTGTCATAGTTGATGTGACTTGTTAGAATTGGAAACTAAATGTATATCATGTTTTGCAACCGTTTGTCATGATTCTTTGTTTGATGAATTCATAAAGATAACTCTATTGAGAAACTGCATAATGACCTATTATAAGATTTTATAAATTGAGCATGCTGGGAGGGAAACTTTGAATCAGAAATCCTTTCATATTGAATAATATTCAATATTGTTTTCTGTGTATAATGGAGTTACAAGATTATCAACTAATTTATCTGTTATTTTCATATGCCGGCCAACTCCACCTATGATTTCATAGCCAGTCCCCAGTCCGGGTAAAGAAGGAGAGTTGTCTTAGGCTCTTGGAAGCTAATGTAAAACTCATCGATATACCAAACATGGATCACACTTGCAACAGATTTTTTTCTTATGCTAGGTTGTTACCTAAAAGTAACATGTTGTCTGGCTCAAGTACAGTGTTAAGTGAGATTTGTTGGTCTTTAATGAGCTGAATGGCATCGTGTGATCCATGTAACTTGCCTCATCTAATGAGATAAGGCTTTTGTTGTTATTGTTGTCATCATAAGTCAATTATATAGGCTAATTGTCAATATTGTGATGAGTTGTGTTCTAAGTTGTTCATATTTTCTACTTAAAAAATGTCCCATTTTAACATTTTTTTTTTCTTGTCTTAATGTTCATTATTTACTGGCTTTGCAGACAGCTGACATTAAACTTCTTGGATCCCTTAACAGAGATGATTTAAAGAAACTTTGTGGTGATAATTTGCCTGAGTGGATATCTTTTCCTGTATATGAACAGGTGGATTTGAAATAATTTTATACAGTGCACCTATTATTCTATTATGATTGTGTAGTGTGGATGACTCTTCCTTGCATGGGCTTTTACAGGTGAAATGGCTAAATAAGAAATTGACCAAACTTTGGCCATTTGTGGCAGAGGTGAATATGCTTGCATACTCATTATGTTTTTGTATAATAATTTACAACAGTTTGGGCAGTGTCGTCCATTGATTTCTTACAAGATTTGTTTTATATGTTTGAACATGAATGTTCCCAAAAATTTGTAGTTGGGCATATTATTTTTTAGAATATATTTTATATTTCATTTGTAATAGTTAAACAGTTATTTTCTATATTAGCTTGAGTGAAGAAACACTCAACTCCATGCTTGTATATATATATATATTCAAAATAGGACTACAGTAGGCAGTAGCAGTTGCACAGACTGAAGTCTAACACACTGTCAAATACAATGAAGAAGCAGAGAGGTAGGCTAGAAAGTTACTAGTCTGTACAAAAGTTTAGATAAAACAAAAGAAATACATAAAGCATTGACAGTATTTAACACTCCCCCTCAAGCTGGAGCATATAGATTGTATGGTTCAAGCTTGAAACATAGGAATTGAATTCGAGATCCTCTTAAAGATTTAGTTAAAATGATGGCAAACTGATTGTTTGAGTCAACAAACTCAACGTTGATTTCCTTGGATAGTAATTTCTCCCTTACAAAATGGCAATCAATCTCTACGTTAGGTCCTCTCTTGGAATACTGGATTGGAAGCAATGTGGAGAGCTGCCCAATTGTTACAGTATAGTTTCGTTGGCAGAATTTCACAAAACTTCAGTTCTTCAAGTTGTTTGATCCATACCAACTCACAAGTGGTTAAGGTCATAGCCCTATTTTTTGCTTCTGCACTAGCCGAGCAACAATATGTTGTTTCTTGCTTTTCTAAGAAATAACATTTCCACCAATGGAAACACAATACCCTGTCGTGGAACGTCTATTTGTAAGAAAACTTGTCCAATCAACATTGCAGTATCCAAAAATTTAAGTATCACCTTTATCCTCGTATAGAAATTCCTATCCTAGAGCCTTTTTGATATACGTGAGAATACGAATGACAACATTCTAGCGATCAACATAGGGAGCTTACATGAATTGACTAACTACTCCAACAACAAAAGAAATATCAGGTCTAGTAATTGTGAGGTATATGAGTTTCCCAACCAATCTTCTATATCTCTCTGGATCTGAATATGGTTCACTTTGATTGGATATTAACTTGTGATTTGGATCCATGGGACTATCAATGGGCCCACAATCTATCATTCTTGTTTCTCCCAGAATATTCAATGCATACTTTCTTTTAAAAATAACAATGCCTTCTTTGGATTGTACCACCTCTATACCTAGGAAGTATTTAAAGCAACCCAAGTCCTTCGTCTAAAAGTAACTAATTAAATGTTGCTTTAGCTGAGAAATTTTAGTCGCATCATTACCCGTGATCACTATATCATCAACATAAACAACCAAATAGACACATGTTCCATGAGAAGTGTCACAGTGAAAAATAGACTGATTCGCTTCACTGCATTTCATCCCAAAACTCTGCACATGACTAAATTTTCCAAACCAGACTCTTGGAGATTTTTTAAGTCCATAAGGAGAGCGACGAAGTTTGCATACTAGATCATACTCCCCCTGAGAAACAAAGTCAGGAGATTGCTCCATATAAACTTCTTCCTCCAACTCATTATGAAGAAAGACATTTTTAATGTCAAGTTGATGGAGGCAAATAACGAATAGCAACCATGGCAAGAAATAAGCAAACAGTAATGATCTTAGCCACAGGAGAGGTGTCTCCATAGTCAAGGCCATAAATTTGAGTGTAGTTTTTGGCTACCAAACAACCAACTTTGACAATGTAAACCCATCAACAACCAATTGGTTTCTTCCCGTGTGGGAGAGAAACTAGGTTCCATGTACACTCAGTTCAAGAGTTTGCATTTCAGTAATCATGGCTTGTCGCCATCTAGGATGATTAAGTGCTTCATCAACATTTTTAGGAATGGTGAAGGAAGACAGAGGAAAGAAAAGAGAAATGTGAAGGAGATAAATGGTGATAACTCCAAAAATGATAAATAGGGTGAGGGTTTTGAGTGGAGCGAATACCTTTTCTAAAAGCAATGGGTCAACCTGAATTTTCATCAAGGGGTGATGATGAAGGAGGATTTGTGGTAGGAATGTTTGACGAAGAAAGACATGAATCAACAAGATCATCATGTATTGTAGGACGAGCTAGTTGTGTCCTGCGTTAATATACAGTGAAAGGAGATGAATGTGACTATGGTAGACTATCAGTTGAAGAGTGTGGCTAAAAGTCTTGATGAAAAGTTTCACAAGTGGGAGAAATTGTGGAACTTGAGGATGGGATGGAGAATACTTGTTGTATAGAATTAAGGTCTTGTATGGAGGAGGAAAAGAATGGAGTTTATTCAAAGAAGGTGACATCTGCAAACATATAATATCTCTTAGTAGTTGGAGAGCAGCATTTGTATCCTTTTTGTAAACGTGAATATCTAAGAAACACACATGTGATAACTCTTGGAGATAGCTTATGAAGACTTGGAGAAACATCATGAACAAAACATGTACAACCAAAGACCTTAGGAGACATGATATAAAGGTTCATTGGGAAAAATGAGGGAATAAAGAATTTTATTTTCAAGAGATGAGGATGACATTCTATTTATTAAAAAACAAGTAGTGAGAATTGCATCAATAATGGCTTGAGTGAAAAACACTCAACTACAGAGCAGAATCGTAGTTGCTTTGATACCAAGTTAAACAACTATTTTGTATATTAGCTTGAGTGAAAAACACTCAACTCCATGCTTGTATATATATATTCAAAATAGGATTATAGTTGGCAGCAATAATGGCATAGACTATAGTCTAGCACACTGTCAAATACAGTGAAGAAGCAGAGAGGTAGGCTAGAAAAACAAGTTACCAGTCTGTACAAAAGTTAAGCTAAGACAAAAGAAATACATAAAGCATTGACAACATTTAACAGTAATCAAAATTAGATTGCTTATTGTTAGAAAGTCACCATAATTGCAATCATGCCTAGCTTGCCTTAGTTGCAATCTCTTTGAAAAAACCTTATTTGTAGTCTTAAGGATGGTGTTTAGTTCCTTATTGACTAAAAATATGGTTTAAATAGAGCTTATAAAGTTTGGGTAGTCTTCAATTTACATGTCGCCAAGCCGGTTATGTGAGGCTGAATTAAGTCCGAAACCCAAATTCTAAAATGATATAAGAGTCTATCCTAGATCCATTGTTTAGCCATGTACATTTCACGCTCTAGTCCTATAGCCTAGGATGTGAAAGGGAGTGTTGGAAAGTCATCTTAATTATCGTCACCCTAACCTGCCTTAGTTGTGGCCTCTTTGGGGGCTACCTTAATTACAATCTCAAGGGTAATGTTTAACCTCACATTGACTAGACTCACCGGAGATATGGCTTAAATAGAACTTATAAAATGTTTTGTCAATCCTTACCTTATAAACTAATTTTATGGAGTGAAGTTAGACCTTAAGCCCAAATTCTAAATTTTGGTATTAGAGTATATTGTTTCTATTACTCCATTGGTGTTATTTGAAAGAAAACAATTCCTGTAGTATTAGTTATCATAATTCATGTGTTTATATGACTCTTGTTCTAGCAATAGCAATACAAAAATATTTGTGCTCAAATAATAAATTCAATCGTTGAATCATTTGATATGTTTCTAATAATGTATTTCAATTTTCACATAAATTGGACAGTTGTTAATATGTTATCTAGTAATAGACATTTATTTATATTTTATATAGCATATTATCTATCAAAATAAATTAGTGTGATGAAATAGCAATTTGTTTTTGATTTGTATTAAATTTTGTAAAATTAATCTATATAAGAACTCTTAACTTAACAGTTGGGTTCGTTAATTTCATTTTTTATCAAAAGTTATTAAGTGGTAAAAAACAAGTTTGACATTTGGTGTCAATTTCTCTTGTCCCCTATGTATACATAGGCAGAACAGTTCCCATTTAAAGAGAGGTGAGAACTTTAATAGTCACACAATCATATATGGATGACTAAGATTAAAAATTATTTAGTCACGTGATCACTTAAATAAGTCATGTGCATTTTTTTAATCAATACCGTTTAAGTAAAATCCAATGACCTATATGTATGCTTCTTATTTCTTATTGAAGATACCACATCAATTAAAGATATGTGGCTGAAATATAATATATAATCGGGGGGAGGGAGGGACTCTCATCTCTTGAGTTAACTTTTAGGGTTGACTTAGGTTTATATCTAAATTCTAAGATGGTATCAAAGTTTGTAGTGACAATTGTTGTTTGGCCTATCGAACTACTTGCAAATATCTAGTCTTGCAACCTTTATGCTCAATATGTATGGTCCTTAGTGTGAGGTGTTGGAAATTCCTCACCAACTAGAGATATGGCCAAAACAAAGTATATAAGTGGGAGACAACTTTCATTTCTTGAGCTAGTTTTAAGGGTTGATTTTTGGCTCAAATCCAAATTCTAAGGGTCCGTTTGGGGTGGTTGTGAGTTTTCGGTTTTTAGTTTTTAAATGCAATTTTCAAAACAAAACATGTTTGGTAAAAATGGAATTGAAATGGTTTTTAACTCAATTTCGAAACACTTTTACATTCATTTTCAAAACAAAGAAAAAAGGTTTTGTTAACTTGGTTTTTAGTTTTAAAAAATACAAACTCATTGCCTTTGACAATGAACATTCTCATCACCACCACTGATGTTGTCACTGTCATCAACACCACCCCCACCCCACCGCTGTCACCATCACCACCACCACCTCCATTAACACCACAACCCACCATCTTTGCTACCACCACCACCTCCATTAACACCACAACCCACCATCTTTGCTACCATCACCACCTCCATTAACACCACAACCCACCATCTTTGCTACCACCACCACCCCCTGGCCATCTCCACCACCACCACCATTATCATTGTTACCGCTACCACCACATTGATATTTTACAATGTTATTATTATATATTCATGTGTAATTTTTTTATTAATAAAAATTAAACATAAGTTATAAAAACATTGAAGTTGTATATTTTTATTATTGTTGTTGTTGTCATGGTTGTGCAATTTTTTTAGTATTTGCATAGTTTTAATATATTTATTTTTGTTGTAAAAATTTATATTTTTCAATTTTTTTACTATTTTATTAATTTTTAGCAAGTTTAATTATTTTTATGTGTTGATAATTTTTATATTACATTATTTCATAATAGAATAAGATAAAATACAATGGTTGTCTCATTTTATTCATCTTCAGATACAATGGTTGTCTCATTTTATTCGTCTTCAACTTGCAACAATTTTTTAAAAACTAAAAACAGAAAACCATTCCAAACGGGACCTAAGATTTCTCACAGTAAGAAGTATTCTTATTTAATATGTTTCCTATATATATATGTATATATTATTTCTCTTTTTTTTTTCCAAAAATTTTCTATAAAATAATTTATGTACCAATGTTCTATACAATATGCAACATGTTTTGCTTAGACACAAACCCCTTCTCTTTGTGTTCAGGCTCTTGGTGATCTTTTACTCTGAATTTCGTTGCAAACATAAAGTGTATACCTGTTTTGCTTAAATAGAGGACTTGATATTGATTAATTTTTTTTTCTTTTAGGCAGCAACTATGGTTATCAGAGAATCTGTTGAACCACTGCTAGAAGAGTACAGACCTCCTGGAATTACTTCATTGAAGTTCAGCAAGCTGTCACTTGGAAATGTGGCTCCAAAAATTGAAGGTATCAACCAATTGTAGTTCCTCAGCACATTCTTTTCCCCAGTAAATTTACTACTTCACTTGAGGAATGTTTAAATTCTGATAATTAGGTTGCTCTATCTGTCTATATTGACAGCGTTTCCTTTAGATTGTGTCATATTTTAAAAAATTGTGAGAATTAGTTGTGGCCTTTTTAGGGTGATGCTTTAGTTCCACATCTACTAGTAATAAGGCCAAAGTAGTGTATATAAGTAGGGGACAATCTTCACCTTACAAGCCTATTTTATAGGATTGAGTTAGGCAGAATCCCAAATTTCAAGAGGTATTTATTTTTACAATATTTCTCCGGTAAACTATTTTAAGGGAAAATTTCAGTATTTAACAATACCAATCTTTATATGTTCTAACCCTTGTGCACTTTGCCCTTCAATTTTCATCTCTACTTCCTTGTGAATCTTATGTACCGTGTGTTAGAGATGTAATATAAAACCATTTGTGTATCTTCACTTAACAGCTCAAGCTTTTTAGAATTGTTGGTTTGTGACGATTTGGTTTTGAGGATAATGCCCAAATTTTCTTGTGGCTTATCTTCGGTGCTTATCTTGTGGCTGTTTCAAGGGATTTTGAATTACAGATTTGCAAAGCATTGGACAGCTACAGTGCATTTTTTAGCCACTTTGACTGTTTTCTTTATTGGGGATTTGGTATCCTCCCTTTGCATACATCCTTTTTGTATCTTCCTTTTACTATATTCTTCTATCAAAAAATAATAATTGAAGAGGAAAGAAAAATTCTTTTGTTGAATTTTTTTATAGGTGATCGTGTAAACCTAACTTGCGTTTATAATGTGCTCTAAATCCAGTACACAACTACATCCAAAATATCCATAAGATAAAAGAAAATTCCTGTCATATATTGCAATCCATACTTTAAATAAATCCCAGTCTTCTCCGAAAACTGTGTTCTGACCAATAACGTTTATTTGATCTCATTTCAAACTCGTCTTATAGTGTTAGACGCAATTTCAACCCCCTAAGCACAAATTCACGCTAGATCAATGTTGAAAACTTTTGGAGCTAATGAATTTTTTTTAAGAAAACAATTTTCCTCTTATAAATAGTATGCTGGCAAGTGTCTTTGCTTGACTTGATGATACTCTGCATCTGGTTGCTTGCTTGCTTCCTATTGAGGGATTGATAAATGAGAAGTCAAGATTATGGAAGCAATTTAGTAATCAAATTAAGGGAGGAGACCAGGATGTTTTTAACTAGTCACATAATATCTATGATATATCCTGTTTATCTTTTCAAAATCAGGGAAACAAGTAATTATTTGATTTCCAGCTGGATCAATAATTTAAGTTGATCATGGAATTCAAGATAATTGTTTTGAATTAAAGGTGACTAGATAAAATGGATAATAAAAGAAATCTGAAGTTTAATGTAAGGATAACTGGAGTCAGATAAAACTTTTTTCTCATACTCAGCATAAGCCTTGTGACATTAGTGTTTACATAAAATATGTGAAAATGTTATTTAACTGCTGACTAGATGCATAGCATTCAGTAAAACTGATTAAAATGTGAAAATTTGCATTTTCTTAGCACTTCTGTGTTTCTTTTTCTTTGTCAAATTTTCTGTTCATTTCATATGTAAAAAATTTATATGCATAATTTCTTCATCCATGCAGGTATTCGTGTTCAGAGCTTAACCAAAGGTCAAATCATAATGGATATTGATTTCCGTTGGGGTGGTGATCCTAGTATTATTTTGGCTGTTGAAGCTGCACTTGTTGCATCAATCCCTATTCAGGTAAGACTTAGCTGAATCATAATTTCATCAATCCCTATTTTATTGCATGAATCCATTTGGCTGTTGAAACCGCACTTGTTGCATCAATCCGCTGGGCTGTTGAAGCTGCACTTATTGCATCATAATTTCATCACATTCCTTTTACAATATGTAAAAATTGAAATTTTATTCTCTTTTGTTTCAGTTGAAGGATCTACAGGTTTTCACTATTATCCGTGTGATATTCCAACTTGCTGAAGAGATCCCTTGCATTTCTGCTGTTGTTGTAGCTCTGCTTGCTGAGGTAATCCTTGTGAGAAGGGAGAGGAGAATACAATGTTGGCTTTTTGTTCTTCCTTTTTATTGCTATTCCAGAGTTTGTTAAAGATGATCTACTTGGGCTTTTTATCTCCCATTTACAGTTGTCGTTGTGCAAACCCTTTTGTGGACTACTGTAGTTCAACGCATTTGGATTGCCCATTTACTTGGGTTGTTGCATATGCATGTTGTCACTGCAAGATATGGTTAATTGGGATTTACTTCTATGATTTTTCTGTAAGAATCTATGTGTGAATAAGTAGGAAGTTGATTGAGCAAAAAACCAAAAAGGTAGAAAGAGGTCCCTTCATATCAAACATATGTTAATTGAATTTAGATATCAACTTCAGTGACTGACCAAAGTGACACTGTTAGGGAAATTATTAGGACAACTCAAACATTATGAACAGGGGGACAATACTGTTAATAACTAAACAGTTTTATTTTTCTCTTTGGCCTAAATCTAAATTCTAATTGAATTCTTGAAAGCTTTTTTTTCACTCTTGGAACTACTGACTTTTCCATCAACATTTTATCAGCCAAAACCTAGGATTGATTATACTCTGAAAGCTGTTGGTGGAAGTTTAACGGCTATTCCTGGAATCTCAGATATGATTGATGTGAGTCATTCGTTTATGCACTGCGTCTTTCCCTGGGACAGTTTTTCAAGTAGCATTTATAACACTAATATTTACCCACCATTTCACAGGATACTGTGAACTCAATTGTTACTGACATGCTCCAATGGCCTCATAGGATTGTGGTTCCACTTGGTGGTATTCCTGTTGATACCAGGTAAATATTAATCATCTGGAAGTTTTTGCTTTTGTTTTTTTATTCTTTCTGATTGCAGATAAAAACATGACTAGGTATGTTGCTATACCCTTTTAACAGAATTTTACATTTGAGTTTGAAATTTGTGTAAGAAACAAAACAACAATATAGCCTTATCCCATGAGGTTGACTACATAAATCACATGACACCAGTGAGGTCAATTAAAAAACCAAATTCCCAAGGATACTATTTTCCATGAGATTCTTTTTAATAATTTTCTCCAATATCCTTCTTAGTCTCTATACCTTTTAATAAGGCTACACCACTGGTGGTTTCGATAGCCCTTTGCATATATCCAAACCATGTTAACTTTCTATCATCTTTTCCTTGATAGATGTCCCATTAATATTGGCACGTATACTACCATTCTATATCACATCCTTTCTTGTTTGAACACATATTTATCTTAACATTTTCATTTCTTCTACTTTCATTTTTTTCTCTTGTTCTTTCTTCAAAACCCGACATTCACTACTGTCAGGTATAGAGAATTTTATAGCAGTGTGATAAAACTCCCAATCTTGTCAGATTTCCTTACCAAGAAGAAATCAATCTACGAGTTTGAGATTCATTCTTATTAGTGAGTAGATGTTTCCCCCGCTTCTTTCAAGCAAATATCAGCTCTTTCAAACCCGTCCTTTGAAGAAAAAAAAAAAAAACTGGGAATGTCAATTTCAATGTTAGTGCTCAAATATGTTTGCCGTCATACTACATAAGCAGCATCTTTTGTTTCTTGCAGTGAACTGGAGCTTAAACCCCAGGGAAAACTTGCACTGACTGTAGTGAAAGCGACTTCTTTAAAGAATATGGAAATGATTGGAAAGTCAGATCCTTATGTAATTGTGCATATTCGACCGTTATTTAAGTATAAAACCAAGGTTATTAATAACAACTTGAATCCTACGTGGAATGAGACATTTGAGTTGATTGCAGAAGACAAGGAGACCCAATCACTCATTCTCGAGGTTTTACCCTACTAATACTTTACCTCCTTTTTATGCTGCTCTCTTCTGCCTCCTTTCTTAGGGATATGCTGTGACATTTTTTGTTTTCATAAATATATACCCTTAAATTATGCTAATTACTTGTTTAAGAATTTGAAATTTTTATTTTCATATATGTTCAATATATATGAAGATGAATATCTGGTTAATTAATTGCCTGGTTGTGGTTTTGATATTAATGTAAGATGATTCAAAGCATATTACATCTTCCCAAGTGTACTTTTGTTTCACTGCTATAAGAGTGAAAGGAATTGTGTGTCCTATCATCACACACATCTGATATTATTTATAATAAGATCTTTCACAACTGCTAAGATGTTTTGAACCTTCCAATTCTGATCCTAGACCATTCTTTTGTTTAATAAACTATATTTCCTTGCAACACTAAAGAATTCTGTTAGTATATTTTGCTTCAAGTCACAAAATTTCTGGATCTGCCACCGGTGGCGATCCTATAATCTCTGGTGGTATATATTAGAATCTCTACTTGATTACTGATTCAAGTGGCAGGTATTTTATGCTTATCATTTCTTGAAAATTTTGTGATAGTTTCTTTAGTATTGACCTGAGGTTTCTTTATTTATTTTATCTTTAACTTGGTTCAAACCAAGCGTTTCATCCATCTCTACTCGCAGTTATAGCAGTTAATATTTTGATTTAAATTCAATGTTTTCCTCCCTATAAACTCAACATAAACTGCTTCTATACCTTGATTTAAGACCGTTAACACAAATGATATTCGTGGCTCTCTAAACAGGTTCTTGATAGTGACATTGGGCAAGATAAGCGATTGGGAATAGCACAGTTACCCCTTATTGATCTAGAAACACAAACTGAGAAGGAGCTAGAATTGAGGCTGCTGCCATCACTTGATAGACTCAAGGTGAAAGATAAGAAGGATCGAGGATCCTTAACAATAAAGGTATATGCAATGATCTATTTGTACTTGATAGTGACATTATTATGGAGCTTTGTATGGTATACATAGATATAAATGAGAACTAAGAAAACGAGAATATAAAGTTTTTTCTCTTCCCTTCAGATTTTCAGATCTTGCTATCATTTGGATAATGTCTCCTATTTGTTGGTCACTTATAGCCCTCTTAGTCGATTCAAAATCATAACCAGGTTGCAATTTCAGGTCACGTATTATCAGTTTAACAAGGAAGAGCAGTTGGCTGCACTAGAAGCAGAAAAAAAGATACTAGAAGAAAGGAAGAAACTGAAAGAAGCAGGAGTGATAGGAAGCACAATGGATGCACTAGACGGAGCAGTATCAGTAGTAGGGTCTGGTGTTGGACTGGTTGGTACTGGTGTTGTTGCCGGTGCCGGTTTTGTGGGAAGTGGTGTTGTTGCCGGTGCTGGGCTTGTGGGAAGTGGCATCGGTGCTGGAGCTGGCATTGTTGGGAGTGGTCTTGGAGCCGTTGGTAGTGGACTGAGCAAGGCAGGGAAGTTCATGGGAAGGACAATCACTGGTCATAGTGGCTCCAGAAAGAGTGGTTCTTCGACTCCAGTCAATAATGCTCAGGAGAATGGTGGTGGTGCAAAGCCTCTTTGATTTCTTCTTTTGTATTGTATAAGTAATGAATGGACCTTTGCTGGTTCAAGCTTTGATAATAGATAGATTACTTGTGCATGTGTTGCTTTTCTTTTACCATGTTTTCTCCAAGGCTGTTAATCTACTAGATTGGCAAAATGATAGCAGAAATGTCAATTTAATTCTGTTGTATTACTTCTTATGTATAAGAAACAAGTATCTATCATAATTAACATAAATTAATTTAATTATTTTTATTAATTTTGATAAATTAGGTATTAGTTTATGTTAATTAATAGTCATAAATTTAAATCTTATTTTAAAAATACTCATAATATTAATTGGTTTAAATAATGATAAGATAATAATAATATTACTCATAATTTAAGAAATAATTTTTTAATCAATAAGCATAAATTATATTATTAATAAATATATAAAATTTTATGAAAATAAATGATATTTTATTAATAAATATTATAATAAATCGAGAATATAAAAAAATTAGTAAATAATACGATCATTTATTTTTTATACATAGAAAGGGAGATAATATCATATCACTCATAATTTAAGAAATAATTTTTTAATCAATAAGTATAAATTATATTGTTAATAATTTAATAAATATATAAACTTTCATGAAAAAGAAATGATATTTTATTAATAAATTTTATAATAATCAAGAATATAACAAATTAATAATTAATACATTTGAAAATGATCATTTATTATTTATTTTTTTATACATAGGAAGGGAGATAATATCATCTTTTTCTACAATTATGTTTGCCTTAATTTGTATTAAAATTCAACAAATTGTAAACATTTTTTATTTAGTTCACGTGCATGATGCAACTTGTGTCATCCTTATTTGTCGAAATGGTTGACCTGGATTTGTAATGAAACTTACAATTGTAAAATCTTCTTATTGATTGGAAATTATGTGGCTCAAAAGAAACAGGAAAAAAAAAAAAAAAGTGTTTGTGGAATGATCGATTGGAGATTATATAAGCATTGATACTTTTGTGAACGATGATCTGAACTTGTGAAACCTGGTTAGCTATTAACAACTAGCTGAATTCGTTATTTTGAACAGTTAAATGGAACAATAGTTTCCAATAGGGAATGACAGCAAGAACTTCAAAAGACCATTTTTGATATGCAATTAGTAAGCAAATAAATAACATCTTAAAATCTGAGCTACCCGATAGATATGGAATCATAAAATTAGATATAATATAACAGATATTTTTCAATACTTGTCTTGACATATTTCGTTAAGATATTAAATCAGCCTGCCAGCTAAATAAGAAGATCGATTAGCAAATGGTTATTTTGAAAAAAAAAAAAAAAATACTGAATTCTACTACTCGTGACATAGCAAAAATGATCACTTATGAATTTGGTAAATATTTTTAAAATGTATGTATATATGAAAAAGATGAAAAGTATTGATAAGCGAGAAATACAAACAATTATGTACAATGTCAGTTATTTAATGCTCAAATAGTGTCACCGTTGTAAAAATTCTACATTTAACACTATACCAAACATATGTTAATTCAAATACCTCAAATTTACTTGGTGAGTGTAGCTAAGTGGAAAACACATGTTGGGTTTGTGTTAAAAAGGATGAATTTGATTAAGTCTTGAATACATGATTAGTTTTATAATGGATTCAAAGAACAAAAACTTGTCAAGATATTTGGGATTCTCGAAATATCTTAAGACTTCACTATAAAACTAAAGATCCTAACAACCGTGGTTAAAAAACAAACAAATTTCATGTGATTTTAAATATCATTGTCAAAAGAATGGCATATCGCAAATCCTTGATAAACTTGGCACTTAGCACCAAAATTTTGCATTTTTTTCATGCCCCCCTACCTCCCTATGGCTATAAAGTATCCATTCTCCAACACTATAGAATCTTTCCATGAACATTGACCTAGTTCATAAACAAAATAATCATAATTTTCAAGTCATAATGTGACGTCTCAAATAACAACAATAATATATAAGTAACTAAAGATTATGTCACCTAATTTATAAAATACGCATTATCCTAATACGATTTTGTTTGGAAAAAAAAAATGACTGTGATGACGATGGAGTTTTATAATGTTTTGGTTGTTTTAAGATTAAATTAGAAATAGATTTCTATAATGCTCATTTGTCGTAGTACTTCTATATTCCATTATTGATAGTTCTTTTTATTGGTAAATGGTTGGCAGACAAATTTTAAAACAAAATCTAATGATAAATAATGCAACGGATATCACAATTAAAATGCTTAAACTTTGTTGAATAAATTAAAATTTTCATTCATATTAGTTGGGCGTGGGTAATTGTTATTACTATCTCTACTTATAAAGAATAGATAGTATATGTAACAGCAATGCAAAAAAAAAAAAAAATATGATAATTATCTGAAAGTCTTTCTAAAAATTATTTTTGGTTGATAATGTAAGAGCATGTCTATTGCACTCCATAATAAATACTTAAATTGATGTCTTTGAAATTAATTTTAAAAAATGAAAAGAAAAGTAAAAACTAGGATTTTTTTTCACCAAATTATAGTATTTTACATTGTTTTGTACAACATAAGTGTTTATTTTATATAATCAAAATTTTATAATAAATAGTTTTTTTAATATATAAACTATTTGATAATTAAAATCATAATAAATAAGTATATTTTAATATATAAATTATATTTTATATTTACAATAAATCATTTAATTTGTTATATGAAGTTATTCAAACTATTGATTATTTCTTTAACACGAAACTATTGAATTTCAATTTTAAAATAGAGATAAAAGATAGCAGAATAAAAAAACAAACAATTAAGAAGATAAAGATAAATACATAGCAATTTGATATGGATGAGAGACAAATTTTTTGACTGTGTGAAATGGGCCTTGAAAAACAGAGAAGAAAGAAAATGTTTAAAGTATCTAGGTCAGACTCATAAAATACCACTTACTTTATATTGATAATTTTGTTAAAAGCCATACCCCAATTTAGTAATTTAAAAAAGAAATTACACTGTACAGGTAAAAAGCCAAAAAAAATAGTTATTAGAAATCAGATATGGGACCTTAGCTCATAGAATTATTCACTGGAATTAAAGTATGTGTCCTTCACGGGATCATTATGATGTAGATGAATCGTATGCTGAGTTTTGTCCATTATTCTGCCATGAGTCACAGGTAACAAACAGTTCAAGCCAAGGTGCCCCTTCATCCATACACCATTGTTAATTCCTTTGGTCCTTGTTTTCATATAGGAGTCAGATGACATGTCACATCCTTCCATGGCGCTTTAAATTCAAAAATGAATTTGCATCACTGTAACTTCTCAGGAGATTTATTGTATCTTTGAATTTTGGTGTATATTGGTACACGATGAAAGATACTTTCTTTTCAAAGCATTAAAGAAAAACATTGAGATTGCAAACAATGTGTCGAAATCCCAAATTAACCCTTGGCTGAAGAAGGGACTAGAAATGCAGCATGGGATACTAAAGAGATACATAGGAAGTGATTCAAGTGAATTCATGAAGCTAATCTAGAGCTTTTGGGAGGAACCATTTGAGAGGCACAAACCCTTGTTTGTGAAGATGTGAAAATCTAAATGGATGTTTGGATAATGATATCAATTACCACCTGAATCAACTAGTGCAAGATAATTTTAGTCTAGTTAATAGTTTCGACTTTAAATTTAAATATATAAAATTACATTAATTATTTTAAATAAAAATTATGTCATTTATAATAATTTTTATTCAACTTAATTTAATAGAGAATATTTGTAATCTATAATATATGTATATATATATAACTTTTAGGTATTGAATGTACTTTTAAGAAACTTACTCTTTGTATTTTTTATTTTGAAAGTACTTTTGAAAGGAGTGTAATGATTATTCAAACATGCATTAAGTTGGTTGTTTCATATGTTTATGCTATGAGGCAGTGAAATCCTTGGTTTTCAAGAGATTAGCATTATTAGTTATTTTAAAAATAATAGTTGTAAGAAGATTATTACGAATATTAATTAATAGTTAATGGTATCCATGTAAAAGAAAGGTTAAGCAATAAGCAAACCCAATAATTGCAAATAGTATCCATGTAAGATTCTATAATATCTTATTTCGGTGTATAACAAATTGACAGCACTTCACACCCTAAAATAAGTGTTTTATTTTTGTTTTTGAAAAAAATCTTCAATGGTCCACTGAATTGAAAAAGAATGTCGAAGAATAAAATGATGGAGTAGAATGACTTATTTCTTCATTGCAGAACATGCAGAGGCTATGTGAGGGAGAAGAGGACAAAAATACAGTAGAGCATGCATTAATACAATAATGAACAAATCGATTAGTAATGTTCAAATAACCTTAATACGACAACCACGTCGTTCTCATTTGAACGTTAATACAAATGCATGTTGAAGATACCAACAATACTCGCTCACCCGCAAGATCTGTTGTATGAACACAAACACCACTGGCCCATTCCTTATCATCGATCAACGATTTACGAGGCTGTTGCCAAATATAACCAAATTCTTAAAAGGAATACGTTTATGTTTTATTTTTTTAAAAAAGAAAAAACTATTCATACATGAGTCCAAGCCGTTACAATGCCACAGAAATTTTACCGTTAATTAGGTTGAGACGTTTTATATTTAAATTACAAAAAGTATTAACTCATTGTATAAATATAATAGTTTAGTTAGAACGTGAATTTGTTTTACTCTCAAACTTTATGATTGAACATTTTTTTGTTTATTTTGTTACATTTGATCATTGTTTTTTTTTAAATTAATTTTTGTTATAATTTTTAAATTAACAAGGAATTGTAATTAGGGAATTTAATTGCAACATATTAATTGTGTAAATTTTTTTTCGTTGTCATCCATCCAAACATGAATTGCCATTATATGGTAAGAGCATTGACTTTGGAAATAATTATTTTAAAAGTTTTTTAATTAATTATACTTTGATAGTATAAAAATATTTAAACTGATAACGAATAATATTAAACTCTTAATTAAGAAGCATAATCCAAATATATATACATATATGAGACACAAATATAATACAAGATACAACTCATTTTAAAAATTATAAGACATAATACGACCAACATATAACCCATAAAACTAATATACTAATATAGTATTAACATATATAAGCACAACTAGCGTAAACCTTAAACACGATGATAAGGTTCCTTTAAAAAAAAAACATGATGATAAGGTTATAGTCTTGTGATTTGAATATCACATATTTAAATCCTCAAATGTTTTTTTAATAATAAAACTGTATGAATTTACCCTCTTCAGATCTTGCAAGGTAAGGACCTCGTAAACGGAGAGTCCCTTTATTAGCAATAGGCCGTTTGTTACCGTTTATTTTTTAAAAGATTTTAAAAAAATAAAAAATCGAAAAGAATTTAAAATCTAATTAACATAAAAAACTGTTTTGAATAACATATCATAAAATCAACTACTTTTTTTAAAAAAATATATTTTTGAAATTATAAATAAACATAAATTAGATTATTCTTTTTTTAAAATCTATAAAAAAAAAATAGTCAGTAGATTGTTTTATACGAAAATCATTTTTTAATCTTAAAAAAGCTAGCCCATAAACGTACAAAATTTAATTTAGAACAAAAATATTAATATTTCATAAATCAGCATTGGTTATTAAATGCATAATAAAATACTACTCCCGTTATTCCCTTCTAGCACTCACTCTAGAAAAAAATAATATCTCATGTATACATTTTATAAAAACAATGAACCGTTTATTATTATTATTTTTTAACTTTACATTTAGTAATAATAATTGAGAGGAAAATTTAGTAGATGGTCAATAATATTTTGAATATTAAGTTAGATAAATAAATAAATATATTAATTTTTTGAAGCAGTTACCGCCTTAATTGTTTTATCTACCTCAAAGGCAGTTGACTTTTATAAATAATTAAAGTATTTATAGCTGACTTGATTCAGTTTGAACATTTGCTGATAAAAGTACTTTTTAAATACTCATAAATTATTCAATAAAAAATAGTTTTGAAATTTCATTATACATATAGGATTTGTAGTGTGGACAAATTATACTAAAAAATGATCCCATCCTCAAATGTTAAAATTATACTTGCACAATAAAAGACTAGATATAATACTTAAAAAAAAAAGAAAAAAAGAGAGAGGTTGATTCTTATTTATTTGTAGAAATTTCTTTCAAACATTACATTGTAGTACTCAAACGTCGCTGATTCTAAGTGGGACTTCGCCAAGCTAGTCAACTTTTGAAGACCCAATCCGAAATCTATTAATATATATAAAATTGTAGATAAATTTGTTTACTTAATATAAGGATAGTTTTTATAATTTATTATATAATTATTAAAAAAACATGTAAGTTGATTGGTATTGAAATGTTAATTATTTATATTATTAAAATTTTATATTATTAAAAAAGCATCACACTTTAAAACGAAAAAATGTACAAACAAAAGTTGTGTTTTAAGGTTTTTTAATTATCATTTTTCTTTTTTTTTTTATTTATTCATCTACAATTACTTGTGATATTTTAAATTTTTTTCTTTCTTCTTCTTTCTGGTAATTATTTTGTATTTTATTTAATTTTTTTTATTCTTATTCTTTTCTTTTAGGATGACTGATGTTGATACAAAATATTTTATTATTATTTTTATATTTTAAATAATTACTTCGAGTATAATTTTTTAATAAATGGTAGGAATGCAAAGACATCACAAGTAACTGCAATTACAACTAGGTTAACATCCAACTGAAACAAATAATCTACAACGCTCCAAAAATATTATTAAAAAGAAAAAAAAAACATAAAAACAATCATGTAAAGATAAACAACAAAACACATGGAAGGGATTACAACTTAAATCATAAAGGATAAAAACTTATTTTATTACTATAGAATATTGGCTTAAGAAATTTTGAAAGATAATTTCACCATTTATTCATAATTATTATCTAAATTCATAAATATAAATTATTATATAATCAAATGCTAAGTAATTTATTTAAATGAATACTGAATATTTTGGTTAAA
>JAMLFT010001660.1:0-29428 GCA_026544285.1 Pachyrhizus erosus
AATATTTTTTCTGATTACTTTAAAATACATTTTCTCATTTATACACAAAAATATTTTTAAAAATTATACCATTTGCATAATTTTTTTGCTTAATTTATTTAAAATAAATTATTATTTTTTTAAGATTGAAAGTAAATGGTTATTTTAAATTTTAAACTATTACTAATAAGTCATTAAATTAATATATTAGAAATTATTTAATAAATTTGAAAAAAATATGTTGAAATAATTTTGACTCGTAAAGTATTAATTAAATGATCTATTGAATTTAAAGATACAATAAGATGAATTATTATCTATCTATTTAATTATTTAATCCATCACAACTTAACCAAGTTATTTTTTTTCAAAACAATGAATATAGATTGCATTGAATTTTATATGAATGGAATAAATAGATCATGAACAAATAGATTGTTTTGTCACCTTATTACAGATATGCTAACTCAATAAGTTATACAAATTAAATTAATTTTGGTCCTTAAATTTGTTAGGCACTAACAATTTTGAATGTGAAAAAAGTGCAACAGATTGGTCTTGTTGTTACAAAAATTTGTTATCTCTAACGTTTTTGTCTATGTGTCACACCTGAATTGATATGCCATAAAAAAGAGTGTCGTTTGTCTTGCTTACTTAGTAAGATTAATTTTTCAAAAGGAATTATTCCTTTTTAACTACCTAGGTAACAAAGTGATTTCCTTTGTTACTTTTTTCAAACTCATAACCATCGTTTCATCTTTTTGTCTTTTGTGAGCGCTTCGATGACACCATAGCCATTGTCGAAGGTTCTTTATCCCTATTTTTTAAGACAAAGGAAAGTGTTTCATGGACTAAATTGTTATTAAGTAGTATGATTGGAAGACTAATTTGATATTGAGTTTTAATATTCGAGGACTAAATTGTTAATAATATTCTTGTTATTGATTGTTTGTATTTAAATGTGTAGGAATTGTTATGTATAAGCTGATGTCTAGTGTTGCACACAAATTTTGTGTCATGCATTTGTGGCACAAATTTTCTAAGCAAAGAAATGATAAAAAAAACATAAAAAATTAGTTTGGTAGTGTGCGTAGTTGACAACTATTGTCAAATTCAATTTACATATGGAAGTTGTTAAAAGGAAGAATGAAAGAGCTTAGGCTTATCTAGATAAGTGGGATAAGGAATCATAGGTAAAATCATACTTTAGAAAAAATTCTAAGTGTGACAATATCATCAACAACAATTGTGAAGTTTTTAATGCAAAGATCATAAAGTTTGTGAACAAGTCAATTCTTAGTTTATGTGAAGATATTAGGTGTTTTGTCATGCAAAAAATGACTATAGTTAAGCTTAAAATGATTATAAAAATGGAACCTTTAGTAACATTTACTATATTTGACATCTTAATATTGACTGCATGGTGGTTATGTTTGATTAGTATTAATATTAAGGAACTTTATCATGATTCAATGATGATTTAGTAATTGTATTTTAATAGTAAAATTTTAAGGTTGCACAATGCAATTCAATAGTAATTATAATGTCTCATGTTTACAACTTATTGACAAATAGGTTATTAGATAAAATAACTTAATGTCATTACAGTTCTTGAATAGTGCCTTATATTTACAACACTGTCATTATATATCCAGTAATCAATTAAACCCTTAAACTAGCCAAAAATAAACTAGAAATAGACACAACAAAATAAAAATATATTTTATAATCTTCAATTCTTTTTGTAAGTCACTAATCTTCCTCCTCAACTTCTTCATCCACCTCTCTAGGATATATTCATTAAAAGAAATATTTTCCAGCATTCTGCAAGTTAACAATGGTTATTCAATCAATGTATAAAAAAATTAACAAAAAATATAGCAACAACAAACAAACTTAAGACTAAATCCAAATAACCTTTGGCAAAGTGGAGAACAACCTTCTTGAATTTTATTTTTTTTATGTTCAAATGATAGCTTTAATCCACAATGACATCCAACATAACATTCATTACATCCACCATAGCCAAAAGACTCACATTAACCATGGTTGTCACTAACCGAAACTTTCATTTAGCTTCTTTTTTTGCCCAACCCAACATTTGATTAAAAAAAAGAATATATAAAGCTTTATTCATGAGAAATCAAAGAGATTCAATACCAGTAAAAAAATCTAATTTAATTAGTTGAACAGTGTATGTATTCACTAGTAGTTGAATTCAATTTTTACAAATAAAAAATCAACATTTCTAAAATTCATCTAAGCAACTCCTTTTTAGGCTAAACACCTCAAACTTATATTTATTTGTATTATAGGACTATCCAATCTAGGATAATATATATATAGGTAAGATTAATTTAATTATGAGTTAGAAAGATGTTAACCTAGTCTTTCATGGGTTATAAATTAAGTAGGTTATTGCCTTAATTAATTTTTTAACCTTAAATAAAAAAACAAAAAAACAAAAAAAACCTTAAATTTTATAGATAAAAAAGTGTTAAATATTTTAATTTGTCAAGTTTCTAACCAAAGTTTAAAAAAATTTGTACTAAACCTAAAGATTTAGTTTAAATAACTAAATAAATAAAAGTACATTATTTATAAAAGTAAATGAATAAATATAAATTACTCTAACAAACTCATGGTTTAACTAACTATGAGATTTGAATTGAGTTAAATTAAATTATAATAAAATTGAGTCAAATTTATTTAAACTCAATTCATTTTTGTGTAGTGGACTAAATGAGTCATTGTGTTATGTTTGACTTATTATTGACAACCTTAGTTACTAGAAGGTTTGATTGTCTATCCATTTTGATAGGCCTATTAGAAGGTTATACTAGAGTCTTAACATACACAATAAAGTTCAAGGAAAATGAAAAATTAGTTTCAAAGGAGAAATGTAAAATAAATTGTGTTCTTTTAATCCTTTATTTTTTTAGTGATGATTATCTTCTGAAGGATTTTGGTGGATTTTACCAAATTTTGAATCTTAGATTAGACACCGGGATGACTTATCAAAGTTCTAAAAGTTTGCAAGATGAAAAAGAAGTAAATATAATTAAAGAGTGACTTACAATCAAGAATGCAGATCAAACTAAACTTGATTCGATGACAAATCACTTTGAAGAAAAAGAGAATGATATGAATTCAACAATACTCAATTTAAGAATTGTCTCGTACCTATAATTTGAATATCAAGGCTAAAAATGTCTAAATGAGAAAAATATCTTAATTTATTTTATCTTTAATTCAGTTAAAATTAAGATTTGTTTTATATTATCTTATCTTTAATTCAAATTTATAGGATTTATTTTTTGTTATTTGATTTTTCATAATTTCCTATAAATAGAAACTTATATAAAGAAGAAGAACAACTCAAATTTTAACAAATTAAGTATTTTTTTTTGTGAGAACTTTCCTTTTGTTCTTGGGTTAAAAATCTTTAGTGTTGTTCTACTGGTAGGTTGCAATTAGGGTTACATTTTTTTAATAACTTTGGTTTTATCGACAAGTTGCGATTAAGGTCAAGTTCTTATTTCTATCTTTTTTACCTATTTTTAAGACAATTCTTTTAACTCAAAATCATATCACCCCATCTATGTGTTGCATTAATAAATCTTCTAGCATTACAACCTTTACTACAATGATGTTCATAGATCAAATGATTTCATGAATTGAATTTTACTTTAATGTCTACAACACTATTGCATGTGCTTGGAGTAGAAATATTATATAAATGTATGATCATGCTATTAAGTATTTTTATTTTAGTTTTTCTTTTTTCTAAAAGGTGAAATTGAATAACTCATTTGAAGCATAATGATCATATGTTTATAATGTATTCTATGTCCTGTAATAAATTATACTTTTCTACTTACTTCTCATACACATACTTTAACGTTTATGACGAGAGTATCATTTTTTTCCCTCATGTTCTATATAACATAAATAAAAATGCTTTGTCCTATAGAACAATAAAAAAATAAAAAAAATTCTTGTAGTAATATTACTTATACATGACTATTTCTCACATAACTCTCACCGTCATCTCCATTTTATAATACTCTCTCTTGTTTTTTTATATTTAAACTAAATATTTAAATTGATCATGAAAAAGAATACAACAACCACTTTAATCTTTAGAAAAACAATAATAATTTAATTTGTCATTTCCTTAAAGTTTTACATATTTAAGTATTAATTTAAATACTGATAATTTATTGAAATTAACATATTTAATAATTAAATGTTATTACTAAAAGTTAATCTATAATAAAATAAAATAATTGAAAAACATGTATAATCTGAAAATATTTTTTTAGATATCAAATTAAATATCTGGATTAATTTATTAAAAATTAAATTAAACATTTATTTATTTTTTTTATAAAAAATTAAACATTTATTTTTTAATGTATTGCACAAAATGTCCAAAATTAAATATTATTATTCAAACGTATTACAGAGAAAAGAAGAAGAAGAAAAAGGGCCACCGAGATTTAAATTCGGGTTACTGGATTCAGAGTCCAATATCCTGACCACTAGACCATGGGACCATTTGTGTAAAGTTTTGTGGAGCCAAAATGTAAACATAAACATTTTTGTCGGCCTCTGATCTCAGTCTCTTAATTTTGTCTTTCATACAATAAATCATCCTTTCAGTATTGGAAATTTTACATGTATAATGAAGGCGTAAGTGTTACAATAACTTTATAAAAAGGAATTTATGCGAATTTCAAATCTATCACCCAAAATTATTTAAGTAATATTTTCTAAACAATATTCAGTCAACAACTCAACATATTATAAATATTAAGTTTAATAAACATCAACAGTTTTGTAAAGAAACCATAACTCATCAACCCAATGACTATAATTTTTTAATTTAATTTTGATGTATTATCAATGGGCAAAAATTACTCCTTTACCTACTGATGGGGTATGTTAATTAGTTAAATTAGTTATCAATAATAATTAGATTCGCAGAGGATCATTTGTTTGAAATTTCATTTAAAAAATTATAACGAATATGTAAGCTCTTTTAACAAATATATTAAAAACGTTATCTTACTATTTTAATTAAGAAAAGTATTAATCTATGGAAAAAATTTCAGAAAGAAATTGTATTATAAAACTAATTTTGTAAATTTAAACAAATTTATTGAAACAATGTATAAATATATGATTAAATAATAATATAAAAAGGATTTATAACATTATATTACGGTTAATATAAATTATTATACTAACAATGCATCACAATCACTTTTTATTTTTTATTTTTTTGTTCAATTATTTTTAGGTGCTAACATTTAAAGGAGTTAAAATCTATCATAAAATAAATAAGTTAACAATTAAATGAGTGTCATTTAGTTAACAACACACATTTAATTTGAGAAGAAAGACATAGGTTCAACTATAGAAGAATACAACCTTAAGAATGACAAGATGTGACTAAGTCTCAAACTGAAAAAATAGTTTCATTATCAATTTAAAGGATCATAACTTGTAAGATATATCAAGATTTACCAAATAACCAAATATTCTAATTATGAAAATTAAAAATACAAATATATTAGTCTTTTTAACATTTTTTTTAAAAAAAAAAAGTGTTTTATCTCATTTTGGTGAATCAGTAACAAGATAAGTAAAGTTTACTTATTTTACCAACATTACTCTAACTATAAAATTATGCTTAAGAGTATAATTACATCAAGCTAGATTCATATAAAATTATGCTTAAGAGTATAATTAAATCAAGCTAGATTCATATTTTTCAAACTAAGTCTGACCAATTAATTTAAGGTTAGCTTGACTTAAAATCGTCTTTAAGGACTTACTTGTTGATAAGGCCTTGAAATATGTCAAAACAATTATTTTTAAGTTAGCCAATAAATATATATAACTTCAAGATATTGCGAAAAAAAAAAAATACAATATAATAATGACAACGATATATTATTCATATTTAAATAAGATGTTCATTATGTCTAAAAACCCTTCTTAAGCAATCCAAGGTTATTTTATTACCTATTAACAAATATGTTAAAAATTCTTTAATTTTGATATGCAGTTGCGTTAATAAAACACTTAAATAGATTTAAAAATTATTTAAGTAATATTCTCTAAATAATATTCAATCAACAACTCAACGTATTACAAAAATTAAGTCTAATAAGCATCAGCAGTTTTGTAAAGAAATAAAAACTCATCAACCCAGTGACTATAGTTTTACCAAAATTATCTTACCTAACTCAAACAGAATTATTTTTAGCAAAAAAGATACATATATAAAAAAAAATATGTTAAAAATATTATTTTATAATTTTAAAAAAATTATTATATGAAAAAATAATTAAAATTATATTAAAAATTATTTTATAAAATTCAACAAATAAAAAAAAATTAACATATCTCATTCCATATTTGACAAATTAGTAATGAGATATGTAATCTTTTTTTTTTCGTTTTTTTACTATAATAACAATGAAAATCAAATCTAAATCATCGTATATTTATCTTAATCTCTCATTATCAGATTAACCTTAATGGGTTATAACCTTGTTTAATTAACACTACCTTTAAAAATAAAACTAAATCAAGTGAAGCCTACATTTCTCAAACCTAAAGTCTAAATTTGATATATTAACCTGACTTTACTAAATTTGATATATTAACCTGATATTAGTCTGATTTAAAAACTTACAAAGACCGACTTTATAACAAAGCCTTGAAGTAAATACTGATATAACGTAAAAATATTATAGTAAGAAAAACACTAATATATTATAACATAAATAAAGTTGACTCATCATACTGAAACTTGTTTAACAGTCTTAAGTTACGTAGTATAACACAAGTCAGTTTATTAGTTTTCTTGACTTATTTTTACTTCTAGTCCTAATTTAAATTTAAAACTCGTGTTTTAAAAAAATTATAACACAGAGGAATGTCCACCTTCCACAAGTGACAATAATTCGAAAGATTTGTCTTCTACTAAAGCAGGAAATACTCGGAAAAATAAAGATAAAAAACTTATGAGTATACATTATCAGTGTAAAAGAGTTTACACTGTCCTTTAATAAAAAAATTATAATATATGATAAATTTGTTTGTTTTTATTATAATAATTATCTCCAATTATATCAATGATAATTTTTATTTATTAACAATGTAAAAAAACTTTATAGTGTTAAAGATATTGTGTGTTACGCATTAGCACCTAAGAACTGTTAAGCAAAACCAAACTAAATTATTTCCTCATACAGAATACATACCCAGCAGAGCAGTCTACTATTCCATATAATCTGAGCTTTGAGGAGTGAATCGCATAAGGGAAAACAGTTAGGCACGAAATTGAAGTTCAACAAGTAAATCTTGTGTTACTATTTAACACCCCATTTCAACCGATAGATTTTCATATATCAAGCATTTTGAGTATTCAAACAATTATTCAAGAGCTCTTTAATAGAAGGTTAACTTTAAAATGACTAACCGAAAACACCAGGTTAACTATGTTCCGATGTTGCATAAAAAATTAAAAGAAACGAAATACAGTAAGGAGGATTGGAAAAGGAAAAAGATCTTATCTATCTATAATATTTACAAAGAGCACAACAATTTCTATGTTCTGTCTATGCAACTACTCTCTACAACCTATACAAATGTTAACGACTAAACCAAAATTTCAAGGTAACAATTGAATCATCTCTCTCTACTAACTATAAAGACAATTCATATAATCTTTCATGTCAAGTGTCAACAGAGGCCATGTTAGAAAATTTTCAGCACCCTGTTTCTTCTGCTGCCACCAAAAAGAACAACAACCCACAGACTCCTGCTCCCAGGAAAAAAATCACCAATCCAAAAAATTAAAGTTATATCTATGTATGAAATATGGATATGTCTAATCACATCATGAACAAGTATTTTAGATCATCCACTGTAAGCCGACTTTGACGACCTCCAGTTCCATCCTCTCCGAAGGCAGATGCAACCATTTTTCGCTTTTTTTGCTGCAAGTATAAAGAGGACACAGATTTTCTAGTGTGAGCAACCACCAATACAAATGAGTAAAAGCCCAGATACAAGTACTACACAGATAAATGTTTTAAAAAATCAAGACCACTTGTTGAGAGTTCAGCAGTATTCCAATCTCCTTCCAAGAACTTTTTTTCAATAAATTGCCCCACAAAAATAATCGTTTTAAGTCAACAAACCAACTAGATCAACATTATCATATAGTTGTTACTATCAATTTAAACACAGAAACACTGACCTAAGTACTGACCACAACAATATAAATAAAACATTTACTGGGCAAAATTTGTTTTTATGTTTTTAAAAAAAAGGCATGTTTACAAGGCAGCCAAAAGAAAATACCTGCAGAGCTAAAATACGGTCTTCAACTGTATCTCTAACAGTTAACCGTAAAACTGTGACAGGACGAGTCTGTCCAATTCTATGCGCTCGGTCTATTGCCTGATCTTCAGTTGTAGGATTCCACCATAGGTCTAGCATAAGAACATGGCAGGCAGCGACCATATTCAGACCAAGACTAGCAGCCTTCAAAGACATAATCATAACTGAAACCTGAAAAACAATATATGTCATACTTAACAATTATGTTGTCTACAGAAATAAAACCAAATAAACATCACTTAATGTATCTCACTCCCAATAATCAAAAAACAACCAAAGCATTTCCCACTAAGAGGGGTTGACCATTTCTCCCAAAATATTCCAGACAAGGAAAAATTTGGAACTTCAGTCATTGATAATGTAACTTTACAAACCTCCGGGAGAGTGTTAAAATCTTTAACAGCTTTATCTCTTGCAGTAACTGACATTGTTCCATCCAGTCTTCTATACTGAATCGAAGAATTCTTAAGACATGCTTCAAGTAAATCCAGCATCTTTGTCCATTGAGAAAACACTATAGCTTTCTCCCCTACACCAACTGAATTATTAGAGCTTCTCTCCTCAAACACATTTGGACTCTCAGAAATTTCATTTGAGGATTTCATTCTGTCAGCACAAGATGAGCTACCAAGGTCATTGGTACTTTCCCCGGAAGTGCTATGCACAGAATTGTTTTGGGAAGCACAGCACTGTGATTTAGACAATGACTGCAACACCTCAAGTGCAGCCTTAATTTTTGAAGAATCATATTGCTGAGAACAAAACTCAGATTCCTCCTCTCCAAAACCAGAGTAACCAAGCAAATTATCACAAGCCAGATCAGAAAAAGAACTATTCAGTGTGACTTTGGAAAACACTGAAGATATGCTTAGTCGAGTTTTGCAGTTTGTAGCAGGGCACTGATTGTCATCACCAGTAAGATGTTCAGAAATGCACTGGTTACAAAAAACATGACCACAAACTGAAACAACAGCATCTTCAGGAGGATCCTGCAAACAAAGAAGAATATTAGAGCAGAGAGGTAAGGCTAGGGAATATACTTTACTAAAAGTACGGTCAATCATGATGATATGGTAAATTGGTAAATATAAAATATAATTCCATTACTCTCAATTTCAATTCTTGTCGACAAGAGAGCTTAAGAAAATAAATCTCAATCATCCTTTCTACCTATCATGAAATACAAGGAGTAAAAATAAGTCTCTCTCTTAGTTTTGGTCCACTCTTATTTTTCTCTATCACAACCCCGCAACAGCAAACCATAATACATAGTTAAAACTATCAAATTGAAGAAGGGTTATAGAGAATACAAGTAATGAAGAAAAGGAATTAAGTAAAAGTTGTAAGCAGCAGTATTAGAAAATAGAAATTTAGAAAAAGAAGTATAAGATCATTGTAAGTATTAATTTCTGGGTAATTACAAGAATGTTTGATTTCTCATATCACCCTTGTTCCCTCTGTTTCTTTCTCTCTATAACTCACATTATTCATAACAGACGCACATGCATGGGTATGTTGGACCTCTATAATGCATACACAGATAGTCAGACTAATCCATATAACATATGTTGATTTACAAATAAAAGAAATACAGTCAAACATACATTACAGATACCACAGAGGGCTAAGGATGCCTCTAAACATTTCAGAAGAGATAATCGTTTTTCCTGAGGAAGCTTCTTTGCCATCTCAACTGAAGATTTCCAGAGAGAGTTAGAGTCGTAACGCTTGACAAGCAGAGGATGATCGCATGCTTGTCTAAGGCGCAAAAGCATCAACAAAATGTTAACGTAGTTTTGCTTCACAGTTCCAGCGTCAGCATATTCCTATGACATTAGGAGAAGAATTTAATATTGCCATTAAAATATACTGCCAGCAACAATCCTCTTGACTTGGGATAGAATAAAGAGTATGACAACATTTTAAAAGAGAGAGACTTTCATTATTTAAATCTTTCAAGACCATTCCAAGAGTATGAACAGGCCAAACCTGAAACTGTGCTCGGGAATCAGCCTCTAGTCTGGAATAGAAATCACGTTCCTCTTGTGAAAATTCCACTTTCTTCAACTCTACAGATTTAGGTGGCAAGGAAATGATAGGCTCCCCATCAAGAAGCGTGCCTACAGAAAATTATCACCATGCCGTGGTTATAAATAAATTTTAATTAAGGGGTAGCTGCAATTATTTAATAAAATGAATAACAAAGTTGCTAATGGTGCAAGAAATGGAAACTGTAATAATCTATAACTTAATTTCCATCACACAGATAGAAAGAACAAAAGAAGGTTAAATCTTAAGTGATAATGTAAAATTCTTGCTTGCAAGTTCACCTTTTGTCCGCCGTAACATTACTGTCTTCAAGACAGCCTGTAGCTTTCTATATCCTTTTGATGGATTTCTGCTGATAGGGATCTTAATTGTGGAACAGAATGATGTGTACACAGCATAAGGATCATATCTTAAAAATCTAAAGTAACTATAGAGATCATCAATTGCATTCTGGATAGGAGTCCCTGACAAGCACCATCTACGCTTGGCTCGAAGACCCCAACAGGCCCTTGCAACTTGAGTTCTGTGATTTTTTATACTCTGGGCCTCATCCAGGACAACTCTAAACCAAGCCACTTTTGCCAGAGGACGAGCAACAGCCTCAAGCATTGCACTGTCCAATCCCTTCTTGCCATTTTTAGAACTAGGAGGGGATTTCCTTTTCTTGCTTGATACTGCATGATCATCATAAGTTCCTTTTTCTTCATCATCTTTGTCAACTAGAGGCTGTTTAGGAACCTCCATGCTGACAATTGAGTAAGTGGTCAGAACAACATCATACTTGGCAAGCTCATACGGATCTTTTGTTCGACTGCTTCCATGGTACACTAGCACAGAGAGATTTGCTTTACAGGTTACCTTATTGTGCAACTCCTCAGCCCATTGTCGCAGGACACTAGTTGGACAAACAATAAGGGTTCCTGCAGAAGGCCTTCCCTTTGCATGCAGTAACAAATTCATGTTCTTATTTGGACTTCCACTAGACAAATCCTGGCACGTATTAGATTCATTCTTCACTACACCATTCTCAGGAAGCTGATCATCATCTGCATCCAGATTCAAAGTTTCTAATTCATTTTTTTGTGCATTGTTGCATTTATTCAGCAATGGAGGTCTTTCCTTTAATATTAAAGCAATGGTCGACACCGTTTTGCCAAGACCCTGCAACAGAATAACTTCCAAATCAATTACTTTTGCAAAGAAATTACATACTTACTGACAATCAACTATCATCACAAGATTATGAGTGCAGTGCACTGACCTGATCATCTGCAAGAATTCCTCCAGAACAATATAAGCTTGAAGTTTCCTTCTGAACCATCCATGATAGAGCAATTCTCTGAAATAGCAAACTACTTTAGTTGAGTGACTCAGATACAGAGTAGCAAGTTATCAGGACATCAATGCAAAAATTGGGTGGAATGGTTGAGCCCAATAAAGGATGAGGATTGTATAGGAGTCGGAAAATCATACATGTATAAAAACATAATGTTTGCAAATTGAAATTCGCATAATATTAACTAAAAAGTTCAATTGGCTGGGGACTCATCATAGATGACAAGAGGATGCAAGATGCGTGTTGTTGCAACCACAACATTGATAGCAAACGGAGTCACAATTGCGGATCAGAGAAATTCCGCTATCCAATAGCGCTATAGGGCTTCTGTAGTAGCTATTAAACAACACTGACAACACCTAGAAAATTCAAAGATTGGACTTGCAAAGTAACCTGATGTCGTAAAAGAGGAACTGCCAGCAGTCCATCTGGTGGACTAACCTCTGACTTTGGTTGGGATAGATCCTGCAGTCAACAAAAGAAGTTAGTTTACTTGCATTTCAGAAACATGGGATATTAAGATATTAGGATATATCCAACAAGCCATGGCAAAATTTGAAAATAGCAAGAACTGGGGAGAGTGCAGGGATGATTATGACACTGATCAAAGTCTTTCTTCCAGACCACACCCAAGAGAAAAGGTCACATCCTTTACAAAGGCCATATAAACAACTCTATCCCAAAGATAAAATTTTAAATTATATATGCATGACCATCTCCATTAAATCTCAAATTATACATGCATTACCATCATCTCCGCTAAATCCCATCACTTCATACAACTCCAATAACTATTAAAGGATATAATATGATTTGAAATCATGCCTGACAGAAAAAGGGTGGGGGGGAGCAACTTATGTGCATGACTGCATGTGCAAAGAATACCCTTAAAAGTTCCAAGAGCTACAGATGATAAAACTTCCAAAGAAAAAGTGCCAACCTGCAATGCAACTCGTAATATGTATTGCTCATCACGCGGTTTGGGCCTCAGACCTCCCACCATATAAGGATGAGTATAACCACCTCTGGTAGATTGTGACGTATCAAGGAAATTCCCAAGCTCCACTGATCGACTTATAGGTGCAGGGTGACTGATGTCTTCAATAATGCAGACATCAGAATCATCCTCAATATTGAATCTCTCAATACTTCCTTTTGAAAGCTGAGAATCAATATTTCTATGTTCAATTATCTTGCCCTCTCCTTCACTCATAACACAATTATACTGCTTCCCACTGGCAACTGATATCTGGGCATTATACAAAGATTTGTCTAATGGTTTTAAATTTAAATTTCCCAGGTTTCCTGGAAAGTTATTGGCAGCTCCATCGATAGCATCTTGATAATATTTGGCTTTATCAGTCATTTTAATTGTAACATTATCCTCACACTTGAGTAAATCATTACCCTGACATCCAACAGCAGGAAAAATACCAGGTAGTTGTTTCATCTCTTGACCTATATTGAACTCAGCATCGTCACTGTGAACAGAGTTTTGGTAAGGCATAATCAGTTTGTCTCTTTCAGCTTTGACATTAAGTGATTGACCTTTGCTTGAAATATATGAGGCACAAGTTGGTAGTTGCACTGATGCATTGTCTTCAAAGAGAACATTACAAGGAAAAAATGATGCATATTTACTATCTGAAAACATAAATTGAGTGTCTTGAAAAGATATCCCACCATTAATGCTGGAATGCATGCCACTACTTGTATCAGCAAATAACTCCATTTTAGCAACCATGTTCCTCATCATTTCTTCATTTTTCCACACACGAGGATAAACACCATTAGACAAACAACCAGAAGTGTTGGCAACAATAGGTCTATCATCCATACCTTGGTAACAATTCAAAGATCGATAATAGTCACTAAAATCATTGCGAACATTGGAACCTTGACAAATAGAAGAATCGGTTGATGTTGCAACATGTGAAGATCTATCAGCATCCATAAACGACATTTCAAAAGAAGTACATGAGTCATTTTCCTGTTTACCAGAAAGTCCAATAATGTCTTTCATATAGGTTTCACAATCTTCAAAATTTACATCAACATTCTCAACGATAGAGCCATGTGAAGCATCTGCATGCATAAAAAATTATCAGGCTGATGCCCAAGTTTTCATGTTTCAAGCATAACAATGATCTAAAGTGAATTTTTGAAAGAATGAATGAGTTGCCAATGTCTTAGTCTAATGATAACCCAGTGAAGATTTTACATACATTCAGATTCTGCATCATATCCTATATGCTTGATTTGGCTTTCATTTTCACACTTCCACATAGTCAGATTCAAATTATCTCCACAGACAGCTACGTTGCTTGAATTCGCCTCAGGATCAGGGAACCTTGCATCTGTAATGTAAGCAGGCATCTCACAATTAGAAACTCTGGTCAGATCTGTGAAGCAAATGTCATCACTTTCAACCACTGAGGAGTCTCTGTAACCACCAGCAGCCGCATTTGGGGAAGAGAAAGTCTGTGATGAAGGTCCATGGTTTTCATGTTCACATTCAAGCACAGAATTCCCTGCAGAATAACATAAACTAGTAAAGCCCCTGGTCTCAGAATCCAACCCATCTGAGTAGAACTAAGAACAACCTATGACTGAAACCACTAAAGTCATACCTTAAGACAAAGTGGCACTTGATGCCATAGTAAGTAGGCAAGAGAAACAGTCTATTGTCTACTCTAAAATATTTGCAACTACACTACATATCATATCAAATATTCATAGTTAAAGAATGCCCTTCTAAAGTTCAATAGACTAATTACACCCAATAAGGAGAGGAAATGACTAAAAAGAGACCACAAAAGTTTACATACCATTTTGAAGTAGAAAATTATCATGGATGTCAGATTCACCAGGTGAAATAGTTTTCAATGCAAAATCCTCAGGACTACTCTGCAGCATGATATGCAGAAGATTAGAACAAAAGGTAATATCACATACGAATTCTAGGTATTCAAAAGAGGCATGAAGGATTGGGTTTGAATGTAAACAACCGACGATGTTTTCAAACAAAAACTAATAGGAACATAAAGCAACAGAAGCTATGACTTCTCAGTCTCCACGCAATCATTAAGCCCCTTTATGCATGAAAATGGACACCCACAACCCTTTCAGCACCTCAAAAATTTAACTAACACAAAAAAATTATCTGAGCAACACCAGCACAAACTAGTTATAAAATACCACATGTCCTTCAACATTAAACAAGGAATTGAAAATGCACGGTGCGGAAAAAATCATGACAAAATTCTTCATACAATTGGTACATAAAAGAAGGCATAGAAACTGATTTTCCAAGTTTCAAGGCCTAAATGGATAAATCATACATGATCCCAAGTCTAAGATTTTCTGACTCATCAAGTCACGGGCAGCAGTAGTTCCACAGAAATTTTCATCCTTTTAGTATTAAAGATGATTCTAGGGATGGTGGATTTAAAACTTTGGAGCTTCCAGTTTTAGTAGAACTTAGCAACTACACTGACATGACATTGGGCATTTCCCAGTGAACATAACTTACAGAAGAAAATTAATACACGGATAAACTAAAAATTTCTTTTAAAAATTAAGTATGATTTCCGTCACCTAAAAAACCACTTCAAAACTAGCTCAGTATAGATACAACTTACCATGAATTAACGTTCCTGAAATTTTCACAGTTGTAAAATATGCGATACAATACTTTGGTGTTTGTATATTAACCTGTAGTTTCCCAATTTCACTTTGCTATCTACGAAACATCACTTATGAAAAGAAATAAGCCCTAATGCTCAGTGGACATTACAAGCTTAACTACACAGGAAATTTTACAAAACAAAACAACCACAAAGGGAAACCAAAGTGACAATTGAGAAACTGAAATAATGCATGCATCGAAAATTAGCATTGCAAGAAGTTCCACGTCTTATATAATCAAAGAAGAAAATCATACAAATGGCAGCGAAGCACGAATATAAATTATTACAAAGATTTGGTAAAGTTGAACAGTTGAATTCCAGTAATCCACTATATCCGATCGGAATTCACAATAACCTCCACTCACAGCATTGAAAATTCGGGAGAGTTCATCGGCACATACACTCGTTGCAAGCACAAAACCATACCTCGGAAGGATCGGTATCCTCGTCGAGAACGCTCATAACGGTGTCCAGATCGATACAGAGCTTATCGTCGTTGGTGGCGTCCCCGTTTCCGTCCAAGAGGTAGTGGTAATCGAATACCTCGTCCGCCATCATCGCTGAGAACCTAACGAGATCGATCGCATCAAAACCCTAAGTCGCTTTTCTCTTTAGAAGGCACAGCCACGATAGCAAAACCTCCGTTGGCGAATCTCGAAATCGAAGAGCGTGGAGGATTTCAATCCCATTCTAAAAGGAAGAGGCGTGATGCGCGGTGCGAGTTCGTAAAGAATCCGCGGAGGTTTCTGAGAAGGTTCGTGATGCGACTTTTCTTCGTCACGTCGTGTTGTGTTCGAAGGAGAGAGAGAGAGAGAGAGAGAGAGAGAGGACAAAGTCGTTCGTGAATCGTGGAGGTAGGTTTAAATAGGGTTTGGGGTGATAAAGGGGTAGGGGGTGCGCACGTTAAGAAGGCCTGCTCGCCTTATGATTGGGTTGTTATTCAAGTTATAGTGCGCGCGCGGACTTGGAGAATCACCACGTCATGTCTCTATTACGACGCCGTATTCATTTTCCACACTCCTTTGGCCTTTTGCTTCCATACTGGTAGGTCGTTACTGTTGTTTTGAGTTTTGACCTGTGCTACGTACTCCTCACGGGCCTACCATGCCTTTACGTTTCAAAATAAATAAAATTATTAGTTTTAAATTTTCTAACCTTTGTTCACATTTTTTTCTTACGGATTTAGTTAAGATACAATTGGGTATTAAATACAAACATTTCTAAAAATAAAAACTTAAATCGTAATTTATCATATTATAAAATAGTAACAATGTACTTTAATTTATTTGCAAGACGTGAGTATCTGTGTATTTTCGTGTCAATTTTATTAAAAAAATCACAAATTATTTCTACATCGACTTAAATATTTGTGTTAAATAATTAAAATAAAAAAATACACCAAATCCTTTTAGAAAAATCAAGTTATCGACCTCCTTTGATTCACTTCCTATATTAGGTACAGACCCTGTTTTATAAGGTATGTAATGAATTTTTAACAGATAATAAGGCATGCACCTAACCTAGTCTCTCTTTTTTATTTAAGTCCTGGCCAAAGCTCTATTATTTATTGAATTATTTAGTCCACTTCTGGATAGAATTACTTTTAGAAATTATTTAAATCATAAACGATAAATATAATCAATTATGTAAAATAAGTTTTATGTTTGATATATTAATTAAAAAATTATATTAAGAGAATTTAATTTATTTAGTTTTTTAATCTTTATGGTTGTAAAAATATTTTCTTTTAGTTTTTATACTTTAAAATATCTCATTTTATTACTTGTAGTTGTATTTTTTTTTATTTCTTTTTATCAACATCATCTAAAGCCACTTACATCCAAATCTTTTTAAATTGATACAAAATTAAAACTTACTATGAAAAACTACTAAAAAAATAGATGATATTTAATCGTCATAAATTAAAACACAAAATTCTATTGTGTGATAAAGCAAAACTATGTATGACAACTCTCATGAACAAGATAAATATCTTGTTGATATTAGGACAAATCTTATGTCAAATATTCTCTTTTTTTTTTGTGATTTTACATGCTAGATATAATTTTGAAATTATATTAAAGAATTTAGATTTAACTATGTTAGGAAAATTTAGATCACAAGGATCAAAAGATTAAAAAAAAAATATAACTATAAAAACCAAAATGAAATGTTTTTAATTATAAGTATTAAATGAAAAAATGATTGCAACAATATGACCGAAAAAGTTAATAAACCTAAAATAATTGACTTTTATATAATAAGATTTAAAAACAAAATCATTTCTAATAGTTAGTTTGTATTTAGATTAATTGATAATTAGTTATAGGTAGAAATGAAGAAAGAATTAAAAATAATAATTTGATTTTAATCATAATCATTCAATTTTTTTATTTTAAAGAAAAAAAATTATTATGGAAATAATCTAATATTAGAATTTAATTTTGATCAATATTATAAAAAATAATAATTAATTTTTTATATAAAATAAAGTATAATCTAAGAAAGAAATATAACCTAGTGCAAATTTATAGGGATTAGATTGTCCATAAAAAAAATCCTTACATCAATCTTAAGATAGATAATATTTCTTTTTTTCATGATATTCTAATTTGGAGACACTTATTTAATACATACTTAAATATAAAATTTAAATACTTATTTTAATAAAAATTTGGATCGTGATTTTTCTATTAAACTCAGTCCCATTGAATGGAACAAAGAACATTACAATATAATAGAATTTATTTTTTAATTTCTCTATTTATATAATGATATTGTGTTTTACAAATTTCATAGAATTTTTATTTTTAAGATTATTTAATAAAATATTTAAACCAGGATAAAGTTTTTTCTATATTTATTATTTGATTAGTGGTTTAAGTTATAAAAACTAGGTTTAGTTGTATTCTTTATCTCTAATCTTTTATTTTTTTTAAGAATTTTACTTTTAATAAATTAATTTAGCATATTTTATCACATTATTTAACAAACTTACAACTTT
This sequence comes from Pachyrhizus erosus, assembly GCA_026544285.1. Lineage (NCBI taxonomy): Eukaryota > Viridiplantae > Streptophyta > Magnoliopsida > Fabales > Fabaceae > Pachyrhizus > Pachyrhizus erosus. The sequence goes on from JAMLFT010001660.1 coordinate 18,482, forward strand.
TATCTTTTATTATTTGAGGTGACATGGTATGTCAAGATAATTATACTTTTTACACATAATTTTTTTTGACAAATTTATCTTTATTTTTTGATGAATTTTATACCTAACTTTTTTAATGAAATTTACCTTCAGTTTTTGTGAATAATTAATAAACAAGTGATAAAAAGTACAATTTCTAAGTTTTTTAAAAGATAAGTATCACATACATCAAATTAATTTATTGAAAATAAAATTTTCTAGAAAAATAAAAAATACAATTAAACCTAAAAAACAACATCAAGATATGAGAAGTAATTTTTTTAATGCAAAGTTATCAATTATTTGCTCATCAGCTATATTTGTATTATTTATAAATATTTCTATTGGGAAATAAATTGATTATAAAAAAATAATAAATAAAAAATTTATTCAAGTAATATTATATTGAGTTTAATTTTTCTTTATTTAAAAAAAAACTATATTATGATATTTTTCAAAGCAAAGTTAACCTCTAGCTTATGAGCGTGTTGAGTTTTTTTTTTTTTTTTTTTACGTGAAGCAAAGAAAAAAGAAAAAAGAAAAAAAAATAGAAGTAAAACTTAACAAACACTTTACTGTTATGAATCTTATAAAAAAAATGTGATGATGCATTTTCTAAGTCACAACTTTAAACATGTTTTTTTATTAATAGTTAAAATTTGTTAAAAATTATATAATATTGTAAATATCACTTTATATTTAATAATTTGTAATATTGAAATTTTTAATAAATTTTTACCAGTAACAAAAGTATATTAAAATAAATGTATTAGAAAGTATAACTTTACAAACATTACTCGATAATCAATAAAGACACCAATAATAAAAAAAACAACAAACCAAATTAAGGAATTGAGAATGTTTACACAGGATAATGATGTAAGTGTGTGTTTAGTTTTACATTAAAAAATTAGTATCAAAATAAAAATTAATTATTTAAAATTAATTTTAGATAAAATTTTATATATTTTATTTTATGTTGAAGAATTTTTTAAAATTAATTACGAATCCAAAATTGATTATATGTTGTAACTTTACATAATTTTTGTGTTAGATACAAAAATTATATTAAGTTTTACTTTTAAACTATTTTCTCAATAAAAACATCCAAATTTAATTCATATAACTTTAAAATTAATTTTGTAAAATTATTTATATTTAAAATTCATAAATTCAAATACTCGCTAACTCAATTTTTTTCAAAAAAAAAAACAAAATAGCACATACATTATATTTTATATGTAATGTATGTTTAAAATATTTATTCATCAAAAAAAAATTTAAATTTTTTTTTAATTATGATATATATATAATAGGATGAAAATCATGGTTTTCTCCTCAAAAGTTTTAAAAATACCATCATTGGTTTTATATATAAGGGCCTAAAGGTGGTAAATGATGAGTGAAATCAATTTCAAGAATTCATGTCTAATTATATTTCAAGCATTGACATTAGTTATAATTATAAATACAATTAAGTAATTTTTTTTACTTGGTTATTTCATTTCTTTGAAAGGATAAATACTCTTTAGTCTTCACTCATAAGCATCACCATATTTTGAACTTTAAGTACAAAATTAGTTGTCATCCTCAACATATTGAAACTAAATTGTTGAAGACATGTACAAATGGTTGTCTTAGAAGGGAAAGTCTATTACATACTTCTTGGAGGCCACATTTTACAAATTGTTACAAAGTTAATGTTAATGGTTATTTACACAAATAAAATGTCAGTATAACACGTAGAGGATTAACTCAAGACGTCTCTAACAAATTTCATATAAGGATTATAGTACAACCTTAATTCCAAAAATTAGTTCATGTAAAAATATGAGTCGTGTCTGTTGGCAGTAAAATAACACAAAGTTTGGAGGCAAACAGAGTAATTTTTAAGTTAGACTTAAGTGTTGTGGTTCATATGGCAAACTCGAGTTTATCTCCAAACATATTTGTGTTATTATATTTTGGAGGATACATGGTTATAATTCCAACTACAAAGTTAAAAAAAAAATGAGGTGATTCACATCTTTTGGTGAAGAAAATCAAAATATAGACTTTATAGCAAATGGGAGTCATGATAATCCATGTGTGGACAATTCTTTATATGCTTCTAGTTTAGGATCTATTCTTAATCTTGTTAGGTTTACTTTATTTGTTAAAATTCAAGAGACAATACAACACAAAATTGTTTATTATCTGTTAATTTTAAAAATGTCATGGAACATGACAAAATAAACAATGAAAGATAAAATAAATATGCAAAATTTGTTATCCATTGAACTAGGAGACAACTTGTCATCTCAAGTACGAGATATTTAAAATACAAAAATACTTACTCACCTTTTTCTTTTTCATTGTCTTGTTCCCACTATTTATTTAACAATTGATGTAAAATCGTTTCTTACTTCTTTGTTAATCCTTACTCTTTACATTTGTTTATGTTTGTATAGTAATAAACAAAAACTATTTCTTACTTATCTACCCATTCATTTCCTTGTAAAAACTTCACATTGATACCATTAAAAGGTTTATGAAGATGATTTTGAAAATTTGTTGCATTTGAAAAGAAAGATAACTTTTGTTCCAAACAATAAGTCATGATTTATTTAACTAACACAAAAAAAAAGAAGGAAAATGATTTGTAAATGTCAATAAAGGATGGAAAAATAATAACGTGTAATATATTGTATTATATAATCTCTATTATATACTATAAATACAATCATATTTTATAATATATAAATTGAATTTAGATAATTAATATTAAATAATATTACAGTAAAATTCATATTATTTTGTCCATGTTATATATGGTTTACCAAATAATGTACTGAATAAAAAATTATTCTTTAACTTTAATATTTGTTTTGTATTATTTTTCTTATGTTGTCCTTTACCATGTATCAAATGCAACTTGTAAATGATGCTCAATGTAAATTTTGCATTTAATCATATTTACATTTTTTTATTATAAAAAAAGAAATTTACATTAGAAAAATAAAATGAAAAGATAAAACATAAAATAAATAAATGCAACCTTGTTTTTATATCATAATAATATTCCCTTTTTTTTTTCTTTTGTGAAGTCCTTTTAAAGCTTTTATGATATTTTAGTAGTTATGGTGATAAAATAAAATATTATAAATATCAAATTTTAAATATTAGAAAATTTTAAAAATACATTTAAAGATAATGAATAAGCTAAAGGATTATTAATAGAAAAAATTTTAAATAACAAAAAAATAATGGAGCTATAAAAAATAATTAAATATCAATGAAAGAGATAAATAACAAAAATATGAACTAAGTGTTAAAAAATACATATTTTTTTCACGTATAATTACGAGAGAATATATATAAAGCAAAAAAAATAATATCATAAAAAAATTATACAAATTTATTTTAATGCGATCCAATCTTTCACAAATAAATTATAGTAAAATTTGTTATTAAGTGAATAATAATTTACACAACTCGTAAAACATTTGTTAAATAGAAGTTTGAAAGTTTGAGTAACAAACTTTGTTACTCATAACAAAAATATTTTGCATTATATAAAATTAAATTTCACATAAAATATAATGATTTAATTAATTATTGTAATTAGAATATATATTTATTATAGTCATTTTAATTATCATAATTATGTATTTTTATAAATTAAAAATAAAGTACAAAATTTAACGACATTTTGACAAAAATAAAAAGTTGAGATGTGGTGTTGGCGGTTGTCACGTTGCATTTATCTACTTAACAAAGTTTTTTTTTTAATATTATAATTAATTGATTTCAACATTTTTATATAAAAACAATTTAAATAAATAAAAAACTCTTATTAAAATTGAAATTATTAATTATAAATCTAAAATATAATTTTTTATTTAAATACATACATTTTATAAATTTTAATCATAATAAAATATATATTCAGGTGTATTTATTTATTATAAACCTAACTATATAAAATTATTTTTCTTTATTTTTCTAAAAAAAATACTTATTTAAAAAAAATTCAGAAATACATTTTTTAAGTTTTTACAAACTTATTCATTCTTTGATTTCTTTGGTTATTCATTGGGCCTTCTTTCAGGTCACTGTTGAGACCCGGCCCAGATACGAGAACCGGTAGTAAACGAAGCGGATCGGAATCGAATGAGTATCAGAAGCAAATATCATGAGTATATCACGTTGAAACACAAGTCTAGAACCCCGTATTACGATTCAACCTGAAAGAAAGGGATCGCCGGCGGCACCCTTCGAAGACGGGGATACTTAGACTCACCACTTTAACGGAAAATAACTACCGACTACAATTTCTCCCAAGTTTTTTTGCGGTGAATTCACTTCCTCCTCTTAATTTTTTTGCGGATTTTGTTTTCCCCTTCCATGGATAGGGTTTTCATGATTTTAGTTTTGTTTTTAAAATCTTCGATTGGAAGGATATGGAAACTTGAAATGTGACTGTTTTTGATATTCTAATTGTTGATGCTGATCTAGGACCTGCAGTTTTGGTGCATTTGTTCGGATTTTCAGGTGAGGGAGCTCGCTTGTCGTTTAGGGTTAAAAATGTGGTTTAAGTGGGTGCACTGATGTCATTGTTCTGGCTTGTGGTTCGTCAACTTGCAGAAATCGAGGCAATGGTATTTGACTTTCTCTTTCTAGCTTTTTTCTTTCTTGATAGTGGATACATATTTAATTAATTTAATTTTAATGTCGGTGGTGCAAAGGATCTGAATATTGTGCCCATTTAAGAATTTTAGAAATTTTGATGCTTTGTTTTATATTCCATTCCATTTCCATGCGACTGTGAAGAGTCTCGGAATGATGGTTCAGATTTGTTCTATTTTGTGGATCAGTTTCTCCTACATTTTCAAAAGCACCTCATATAAATAGAAGCAGTACTTCGTGTTATATTGAACTATTAATGGTTAAGCATTTGGATTCTTAGTCTCTTGAAATACGGTGGGAGGAGATTAATTTAGCAAGCAAGGTCGTTGTTTTCTCATATATTTCTGCATGTGACAACAATGGAATAGAGGGAAATATGTCATGTATATGGCGTCAATTTTAGTCTTATTTCTGGAAGTATTACTTTTTATGGACTGATTGTGGACAATGTTCTGCATACTGCATGGAAGTGAACTAACTCTGATATATGTCATGGCAAATATTTTTATCCTTGGAAACTATTGTGTGAAGGCTGCGTCTAAGAAAGTGATAACAAGAGAAGAGTGGGAGAAGAAGCTTAATGATGTGAAAATTAGAAAAGAAGACATGAATAAATTGGTGATGAATTTCCTTGTCACCGAAGGCTATGTTGAAGCTGCTGAGAAATTCCGAATGGAGTCTGGAACTGAACGTATCCTCTTTTGATTGATTGATCTGTTTGTTTATTTTTGTGTCTGTGTGTGCAAGAGATCATTTTCTTTATCAAGATATGTTTGCCCTTATTGTTCTATAGCAGACATAGATCTTGCAACAATAACTGATCGCATGGCTGTTAAGAAGGCAGTACAAAGTGGTAATGTTGAGGATGCAATTGAAAAAGTGAATGACTTAAATCCAGAGGTAGGCTTTCCTTTATTTATATATTTATTTTGTAATAACTTCCCATTCCTATGCATCATGGTCTCCCCATATTTTTGGTGTACAATACACATTATGCATGCATCATTCAATTTCTTACCTACTGGATAGCTAAACACACACTTCCCTAAGAGATTAACAGGTGGCAGTGATAATTGTAATGTAGTCCCCATGTTAACAATGCCAATGGCACAGATTCTTTTTCTTTTATGCTAAATGCATGTTTTATGCTTCATTTTCTTAAAACATGTCCTGCAGGGAGGTATGCAGAATTTAAATAGAACATCATGCAGCCTCTTTTAGTTGGTCATCATGCTTAATACTACATGCTTAAAGTCACATAATTTGCAATTTGAATTATACAACTTGCCAAGCTAGCAATTTTAATCTTGTGATATAACTTTGAATCACATGATACGTGAATGAATTGAGCAATTCAACCAATTCTGCTTCACCAATACTAATCACATGATTTCGGTGATACTTCCTCCCTTCTACCTTTTGTCTCACCAATTCAACAAAATTCAAAAGTCAAATAAGCACTACAAATACACCCTATTTAATTATTCAGGCGCATTTCTTTTTCATTCTTTTAAAATAAGGGTTTCACATTATTACTCAATAATAGTATGCACTTTATTTGACAGTTTTCTTATTCTGTTTTCATTTTTCTAATTTAGAGGCTCACAGTTCATTATTTAGTTGAGTTATGACATGATTTTGTTGAGACTTATCGTTAAGATCTTTTGTCAAATGAGACTGGGCTAGGCTAGACTTTATAAGTCACGGGTTTGACCTGTTTTTCAAACCTAAAACTTGAGTTTGACCATTTACTTAAGATTTTTTTTATGTGAAAAATTGTTAGGAAAATCCTTTTTTACATGCATACATTTATTTCTTGCCGATAAATGCCTTTTCTTGTATTCACTACTTGTTTTTTTGTGTCATTCTTAAAACTGCTCTGGCATCAAATCAGATACATAACAATTTTGTACACCTCAGACTGTCATTTGTTAATGTCTTATCCATTTTGTTTTGTAATACTGTCTGCAGATACTGGACACAAATCCCCAATTATTTTTCCATCTTCAACAGCAACGATTGATAGAACTAATTCGGAATGGAAAAGTAGAAGAAGCACTAGAGTTTGCCCAAGAGGAGCTTGCACCAAGGGGAGAAGAAAATGTAAGTAAATCTCATCAAATGAAGTTTTTTATCTCTATTTTTCATAGAAAATCTTGGAAAAAAATGTAAATTAGTATCCTGAATTTTGGGCATGAGCAATTTGGTCTCGGACATTTTAAAAGGTATATTTCATTCCCAAGCCATTTGTAAAATGTGTGCAAAATAATCCTTCCGTAGCTATTTAATTTGCGAGCAATAACATAATTCCTAGCTAACCCCAGTGTCAGAAGGGTTGTTTTGCATATTTAAAAAAAAGTTAGGAAGTGAAATACACCTTTTAAAACATCAAGGCATATGACCCAAACTTCAAGTCTTGGTTACTAAATTGCATTTTTCCCTAAAATCTTTATTAAGAAGTGTTTCTGGCCTTTTCATTAATGGGTTATCTGTTTGTATTGTCAATTTACTTTAATTGCTTGTAGTTAAGAAAAATACAAAATGGGAAAGTAAATTGTTATTGTGGAAAACTTTATGTAACTGGTTAGAGAGACTTGGTGCTAACACTTGCCTGTTGGATTTCAGCAAAGCTTTTTGGAAGAGTTGGAGAGGACTGTTGCTCTGCTTGCCTTTGAAGATGTTTCTAACTGTCCTGTTGGAGAGCTGCTTGACATATCACAGCGTTTAAAGACAGCAAGTGAGGTGAATGCAGCCATACTTACCAGCCAGAGCCATGAAAAAGGTTTGTTTTTGCTGTAAAAGTCTGTTTCTGTGCATTTATAACTTGTCTGGTTTTAAATCTAGCTTGGCACACTCAATTTTCACATGAATGTTATTTTTATGCACATGTATTCCTATAAGGTTTTTGTGATTGTGATTGAGATATAGGGTTTTTTGAAGCATCAATTGTTAAATCTGGGAACATAATAGAAGCTTTGCCAGGTTGGCACCCACGCCACTGTTCTGTCAACTGACTTCTGATGATTTATTTTATGCTTGAATCATGGGTTCAAACTTCTAGACTTAGGAAGTGGATCTGAAATATATGCCTGCTTTCACAAATCTAAATCCAAAGGAATAATGAGAGGACTTACTGTTCATGCTTAACACATGGATAATGAGGTGCATGATGTTGATGAATATATGCTGTGGGTTAGAATTAAGTTCATAGTAATGCATTTTATGTATGCATGTATGCTCAAATGATTTTTTTTTTTCCGGTTATAATTGTTGCCAGCTTGTCTCTCCTTGCACTTGTTTGTATTTCTATTATGTTCCAGTGTTCCATTAAGATGGGTTGTTGTATCTACACTATTAAACTTCAAGTTTTGCTCTGTTTCATTATCTGAAAATTTCGCAATGCTATGCTCCAGAATTTGGTAACATTGAGCGATTTTGTTTTGGCAGACCCAAAACTTCCTAGCTTGTTGAAGATGCTGTTATGGGCCCAAAACCAGCTGGATGAGAAAGCTGCTTATCCTCGTATAAATGATCTATCCACCGCTATATTAGAAGATCCTGCTGTCTGAATACTTGTAACATTTCAATTTCAATGTGGGGATTTTAGGCTCTAGATGAAGGTATTGCGGTCATTGGCATTAAAAATTGTGCATGTACTTAACTCGAAAGATATTTGTTGAAATTGATATCCATTTCCTAGTAGAATAGTTTTTCCGTTGGTTTTATATTCTTGTACAAAAAGATTGTTAATACAGTCATCAATTCTTTTTTCAAGTGACCGATTGTCAAGGTATTCTGTTGCACATTAAGGTTTATCATCATATAGTATTAGTCCTAGTCTGACCCTATCGTTATTTTCGATTGCTGCAAACCGTTACAACTACGTTCACTTTGCTGCTCTGCTTCATTAATGAGAAACACAATTCTCTGGCAAAGGATGAAAACGCGTGACTGTTTTATCTAGAGAGCAATTTAACGTAGCTTCTGAATACAGTGCAATTTGTTTAGACTCGGGACTTGTCTTGGGTAATGAGTTTTTAATTTGGTTTTGAAAAATTGTCTTTTTAGTTCTGGTTTTTTTAAATTTTTTTAAATTTTATTTTTAATTTTTTTATTTTAGTGTTATTCTATAAATGATGACATAATTTTAAAAAATTATCATGTTTCAAGGTCATGTATCTTTTTAAATTAAATTAAATTTTAATTTTTTATAATGTGATAAATGATTAAATTATCAAAATTATTGATATAAAATTGTTTAGTATTATTATTTGATAATAAATTAAAAAAAAGTTACTTTTAAGAATCAAATTAATATTTAGTTTGTAAATATGTTCAATTAAGATGGAATTGAATAATTTTTAATTCAAATTAAAAAAGTTTCACGTGAATTATTAAAATATAAAAAACCAAATTTTGTTTGTAATTTTTTATTGTAAAAACAAACCATTCTAAAATTGAATGATTTTGATAGTGAGAAACTCTCTTCTTTGATGTGGTTAACCTGGTTCAACAATCAGGATACTACAAGTTTTTCTAGATACCATATTAATGATCTAAAACTAATGCAATTGTTGTTAGTGACAACCTAATTGATTGTCACCATTGTATCTGTCATCGCCGGTTCATCATTACTATCATAGCTGATACCGTCTATTAAGATCACTACTGCTACCATTACTAGTAGCATCAGTACAAAATCATCACAGCTATTACTGTCATCCTTATCTCAAGATCATCATCACCATCATTATTGTGCTCATTATTGCAACCATCATTTTCATTTCCAAAAAACTCCCACCGGCGTAACTGTCACCTCTCCTTCTTTTGCCTCCTACCTCACCATTGCTCTCATCACCTGACTAACTTGAATTAAGAAGTAGGAAGTGACATGTGTGGTTGAAATTTAATACATAGTTTTATTTGAAACTGAATTAAAAATGATTTAGCCGACAGATACTGTTTAGTTTCGTGTCGTGTTGTAGCTTTTTTATTTTGGGTCAACACATTAGTGAAGAATGTAGAATAATGAGTGTGGTAGCTTACGACAGAAGGTACACTAACATAAGCGAAATGAAAAAGTTCCTCCAAAACTTTTGTTATCTACGAACCCAGAAACATTAAAAAAAGGAAGCTTAGATAGCAAACAAGAGAAAAATTAAGAAGAGGTTGAATTGGTTTTGACCCAAAGCACATAAACCAAGGTGTTGTTGTTGATGTCGGTGAGCTCCATGAGTCGTGCATCTCCAACGAATTTCTTGGCGGCGCAACAACCATCGTCAAAGTTGAGGGCATAACTTGAAGGATCATATTGGAACTTGAGGCGCTGGTTGCCCCCATTCTTGAGAGCCTTCTTCAACGCAGCACGCACTCTCCAAAAGAAGCTCCTGCAACGCTTCTTGCTATAAGTATTCACCCATTCCAAGCGCTCTAGCAGACCCATCTTCACACAAAAGAGAAGCTCGAAGCAAAGTTGATTAATTTCCTCTAAGACAAGAAGAAGAAGGTGGTGGATATTTAGAATAAAAATGAGAGAGAAAGAGAGGCTAGCATGGTCTTTTTTCTTTTGACAAGTTTCTTCATGAGCAGAGAGCAATGAGCAATGCTTGTGTTGTGTGTATGTGTTTATCGTGTAGGGGTTGAGGCGGAAATTCTTGAAAAAGGTGAAAAGGTTAGTATACGGTAATGTTGGTGGTGGAGAAGGAACACTGAAATGGAAAGCAGATGACAGAAGATAAATCTTTTTGGTCTTCCAAAGAAGGTGCGCAGTTATCTATAGGCTATAGGGTATAGGGTATAGGGTATAGCTATAGGAGTCGCGTTGGGATGCTAAAATTCCATCTTCTATAGATTACAACTTGCAACTTATTGCAATGTGCAGAGAGCCTCAAAGTCTAACAAGCTCATTTCTCTATCACTATTCAGAATGTTGTTGTGACAGTCTAACGAATTTTAGTATAATGAATTCAATGCCCCTCTCTCTCCTCCTATTTTTTCTTAACTAAACCTTCCTTTTCCTCACTCTACGCAACTACATTATCTTCTTTCTTTCTCATTCCTATTTCGATTAACCTTCAAAATCTCCATTGCCCCCAATATTTCCAACAAACTGTCGGGTCTGAACTCATTATATGACCAGCTTATTTTAATTACAATTTTTTATTTTTATTTTTATATGATTAAGATTCATAATCATAAAATGTCTTTAAACTATGCATATATTATAATTAAAAATCATAATAATTCAACATCTTTTAATAT